>PVJS01005591.1:0-52500 GCA_004027185.1 Glis glis
GGAAGGCGAGTCCTTTCTATTCTCCAGAACAGAAGGCCGTTGGCATCAGGGTTTCCCTTTAAAGAATCGCAGGAGTTGCCTGGCCTCTGGTGCAAACGGAGCACAGGGGGAAGAGAGTTAGGAAAACCTGCGCGGCTCTAGAGAGGCAAACTCTGTTCCCCGGAAAATAGGCTCCCAGACTCAGCGCTTCCCTTTGAGGAGTCTGCCGTGGTCTGAATGTGTCCCCTAAAGAGCAACTTCCACCCCCCACAAAGTGTCGGGAGGAGGGACCTAATAGGTGATCAGGCCATGAGGACCCCCAGCGAGTGGACTGAGGATGGCGGGCGTGGGCTTGTTTTAACAGAGCAGTCGCCTCGTGCTCCCGCGTGCTCCAGTGACAACAGCGCCAGCTCTTGGCCTCCCCAGCCTGCGGAACTGTGAGAAGAGCTCTCTTTTCCTACCCTAGGCCCAATAGTTCTACCCAAGAAACGAGGCTATGTCCACCGAAGACCTGTATAAGATTCATAGCAGCTCTGTTTAACAATGCCTCAAATTATAGGAAACTGAGACAGACTTTACTCTCAAATAAGTCATGATTTAGTTGATAAGATTTGACTGATGTGTCCATGGAATAAGATGCAAATACAAGAGGAAAAAATAAAAAGGCCCCAAACCATAAACAACCCAAATCTCCATTAAGAGAGAAGAGACAAAAAACGGGGGTATGTTCAGATAAAGGATACCACACTTTTTTTTTCAAGAAACAATTTTTTTTTTTTTTGTCTGTGGTACCAGGGATTGAACCCAGGGGCATTCTACCTCCGAGCTACACCCCCAGCCCTATTTTTTATTCTTTGTTTTGAAATAGAGTCTCATTAAGTTGCAGAGGGCCTCACTAAGTAGCTGAAGCCAGCCGCAAACCTGCGATCCTCTCGTCTCAGCCTCCCAAGCACTGGAATTACAGGTGTGCGCCACCACACCCGGCAAGAGACAAAATTTAATATATGCACACAGTTTTATATATAATGCAGCATCACACCATGTAGGGCATTTACTCTTATATATTCAGATGTGTTTGAAATACTTCTTAAGGCTACAAAACAGAGAAAAATAAAAGAATATATTCAACATTACAAAAAGTGACATGATAAAGAACATAAAGTACTATTTTCCTTTCAACACTTCAAAAGATATATACATATATACATATATGCACATACACTTTTTTATACAAGTAACATCACAAATGATCACATCTTCACATGTTTAAGTATTATTTGTACTCAGAGGACACCACACTTTAAAGAACCAGTGACTAAGAGATGAAGCAGCGTGGATGAATCCCACGGGCGCCTGTGGAGCACAGCCTGACAGTAAGGAGCACAAAGCACATGATTCCATTTATATTTTCTAGAACTGGAAACTAATCTGTGTACTCAGAAGTGGTCCCCTCGAGTGGGTGGGTGGTGATGACTTCCTGGGGTGCCGGGAATGGGTGGTGGTTACATCTGTGAGTCTATTGACTTTACTTCTGAGATTTGTGAATGTACTGGAAGCTTCTAGAATGCTAGAACTGGCTGGCCCCTAGAGGTCGGCTGGCCCGAGCCTTTCACTCAGCAGAGAAGGACGCGGCATGCCCATCCATGCTGGGATTCCTCGCCCTCTTCTAGGATGCTGTCTCTTCTCAGGTCCCTTTGTTACCATATGGTTTCAGCTATTTTACCTCTCAGTGTTCCCGTCCCTGTCACCCAGCCAGTTGTCCTCCATGCATCACTCCTGTGTGCAGGGGAGGACGCTGACCCTTTCTAGCCCTGCGACCAGCATCCCCTGCGCTTCTGGGGTTGCTCAGTCTTTGGGTACATTTGTGGTGGACACTGAATTCCACCCTGGGCTAGACTCAGCCGCCTTTTCCTGTTTCCACCACAGATGCTGTCGGTGGTTTAGCAGGGCTAGGCACCCACAGGAATGCGGCCTCCTGTGTATGTCCACCTCCTCCACAGCAGTCCACAGGCCTGTGGAGGGCCAGCGGGACTGGAGGAGGGCAGAGGAAAGCTATGTCTAGCCCCCTACTCTGTGCAGCCCCCACATCCCATAGCCCACCCCATCCTCCTCACCTGAAGTCCCCCTTTCTGCCGCATTTCACCCTGCCTTGCCCCCTCGGGCAACACTTCCTGCTTCGACCAGTGGCCCGTGCTGGGTTGAGAGAGCTGAGCCCCCTTTTTATGTTCCCCTCCCCTGTTCTCAGTCAGGAGCATCCTGGCCAGTTCCCCGGGAAGACCATTCATCGCAGGCTGTTTCAGAGGTGCCAGGACTGCGGCCATCTCCACGCTCACTTGTCCTCCAGCCCCCCTTGGCAGTCCTGCCGAAGGGAGACAGAGCCACTGTCCCAGGCTGCCAAACTGGGCTCTCCCTCTCCCAGACTGGAGGGTTACAGGGAACATACAAGCTATCCAAAAAAGGTGTAGAGGTGGAAGACTTCATTGGGGGCTCAAAGCTCTGGAGTCCTCGTGCGCTGGCTGGTGGGCGGCTGCAGTACAATGCAGGGGCAGCGCTGGGCCCCTCTCCTCAGTCAGGCCTTCGGAGCGCGGAGCTGGAAAGGAGCCTGGGCTGGTCATGCTTCCCCCGCACCGTGTCACCAAGTGGGCTGGACTCAGGTTATGCACTCTCAGCAGGGGACTGCACAGGTGATGTCCTTCTCAGGGTGTCACACCTGGAGGGACACACTGGCCATCTGCCCCTCACTGGCGAGGGGATGCATAACTTGCTCAGATTTCCAGTCCCCACCCCGTGCTCAGTCAGGGCCCATTTTCTTTGACAGTCATGTAGAAAGGGACTTTCCATCTCAGCTGGGCCACAGAGGGGGGATTTTGGCTGGTGGGCTGGAAAGTTCTGAGAAATCCAGCAGGTGACTGGCAGGTTGGCCGTGCAAGTGTGCTGGGGAGCTAGGGAAATACCTAGGCTGGTCGCTGCCTCCCCATGGGCAGGGCTGTGGCTCGAGGTGTCCTGCGTGGGCAGGTACTGGCAGACATCTGGACGGATGACAGTCCTCTCCCCCCAGTACTCTGCTCAGTGGACCTCAAGGGCCAGTGACTGCCACCTCCCAGTAGACCTCCCACCCCGGACCCAGGCCTCTGCTCCCAGCCCAGGGATCCTGGGGCTTCCTTGGTGGTCAAGGAAGTAATACATACCCAAGGTGGGAAACTGAGAAGCTGCAGGTATGCAAAGACAATAAAACTAGCCTCAGCCCAGGACAACCTTCTAGGACCCGGCCTGAGCCTCGCCGCCCGCCGAGTGGTCGAGGGAGCGCGCAGCCTGCGCAGGCGCGGGCGGCCGCCAGGTGGCAGGCGTGCGCCGTGCCCGCGGTCCTCGCCCGCAGGTCGGGGCTGGGAGGCGCGGTCCCCATCCTGCCGTCCGTGCAGAGGCCCGGCACTGATGCCTGTGGGGAGCCAGCCTCCCGTGATCTCATTTAATCTTCACTACCTGGAGTGTCGGCGCGATTTTCCCATTTTACAGATGGGGGATGTGAGGCTCGGGAGCTGGGCAGCGGCTCAGGGGGACCCAGGCAGTGTCGGCTCTGGGACCAAACCCAGGACCTCCCCGCCACTCCCCCGTGCAGCCTGCGGAAGGCATGAGTGTGGCCGGCCCTGTCCCCAGGCCCCTAGGATTTCCCCTGGGAGCTCCGGGAGGCCCTGCCGGCCCCTTGCGGGGGCATCCTGGGTCGTGACTCCAGGCAGGGCAGCCTTTGGCCCCGCCAGGGCAGGGACAGGGTCGCCCCTCCTCTCCAGCCTCTTCTGCCCAGCGGGTGGCATGGGGGAGGGGAGGGGAGGCCGGAGCAGCCGCAAGGGGGGAGCTGTTTCCTGACTCCTTTGACCCTGGCTGTCCCTGAGGAGGCCCCAGCAGACCAGCAAGGTCATCTAGGGCGAAATTCCAGCCTTGAGCCCCCAGCAGTGACTTCAGTTTTCTTGATAAGGCTCGAGAAAGGACACGGAGTGTTCTCCGCACACCCCCACTCTGTCAGCACCTCGGCTCTTGGGAAGCCTCTGCTGCAGACAGCCTGACTGGAGAAGAGACAAAGATAGAGCCTTGACAGATAAGGACAGAGACAACAGGGAGAGAAGGAGTTCAGGGGTGAAGAGGGGCCGAGGCCTGTGGGCCTGGAGCCTCAGAGCTCCAAAGTGCCTGATGGTTAAGAACCATGCCACCTGGAGGGCTGCGGCAGGGGGACTTTTGATGTGGCAGGAAAATAGGTTGGGCTGGCGGCTGGGAGGCCACAGCTCTGCACCCCTGGGCCTGGTGCTCTAGGGAGGGTGCTGACAGAGGAGTCAAGTGAGATTATAGTGGACAAAACATGGTCCCCAAGTCTCGAGGAGGCAAGACCAGAGAGGCTGAGGGAGGCAGGATGGGGCCCCTTTGCCT
This sequence comes from Glis glis, assembly GCA_004027185.1. Classification (NCBI taxonomy): domain Eukaryota; kingdom Metazoa; phylum Chordata; class Mammalia; order Rodentia; family Gliridae; genus Glis; species Glis glis. The sequence goes on from PVJS01005591.1 coordinate 4,396, forward strand.
GCAGTGGAGGGGCAGAGGCAGGGGACCCAGGGGACAGATGCCACTGGGCCTGGACTGCTGAGTCTCTCCTGTTCACTGAGGGCTGTCTGGCTCAGGACTTACTCCAGGCTCGCCCTCTGAGAGAATCTTTGCACCCAACGCTGGCTGTTGGCCTTGGAGAATCAGTAAGACTGAAAAGTCATAGCTGGCCTGTGGGCTCCCGGTCACCGTGTGCAGCTGAGTCACAACCACTGCCCCCACCCCCGGGAGCAAGCGCCCATGCCCGCGCACACGCAGACGCACCTACACAGGTGCCCACAGACGCCCAAGCGGCAGAGTCATCCTCCCTTCCCAGAGCGCCTGCCCGGGCGCACGTGCACACAGGTACCTGGCACCTGGCACAAACACCTGGCACCTGACTCTGAGTCACCGTCCAGCCAGCCCTGAGGGAGGGCACCGGGACCGCGTCCTGCCATCCTATTGAGACACAGATGTCCACATGTGCACATGTGGATACGTGCCCGGCATGCATCCTCGCATGTCTGCTGAATCATACTAGGGGCCCGTACGCATTTGCGGAATGAATAAATGAGTGTGCAAGTGAATGAACGAATGCGTGAAGAGGCGGGTGGCAGCCGCGCTGCGTGCACACTGCACGGGCAGGGGCAGCTCTGCAGGGTGGGTCTCAAGCTCTGTTTCTGTAGGGAGTTGTCCTGTTCCAAATATAGCCTCCGTGGGTGGAGGGGAGCCAGGGCAGCCTCCCAGGCGTGACTTCACTGGGCCTGAGGCCCAGTCTCTGAGGAGTCGCAGAAAATTCAGAGAAGAGGCCCCGGCGTTCCACAGCCAGGGCAGAGCCAAGCTGAGGCTGTGGCGGTGCAGAGCTGCGCACTTTGGAAATGACACTGGCTTAGGGACTTGTGCTGTAGGTGGACAGAGGGCTCTGCAGATGGGCCGGAGAGCACTGGTTCTGGGTCGGGCTTCCTGGGAACTCCCTGCCTTAGACTGCTCTGGCGACGTGCAGGAGACACGGTGCCACCTGAGAGCTGGGTGAACAGGGCCTGAGCTGGCCTGGTAGTTACAAAACAGAGGCCCCCTGCTAGGACAGGGCCCGCCCTGTGGCTGGGGCTCGCTCCCGGGGCTGTTCCACGTCTCTCCTTGTTTGAGTCCTTGTGCCTCTGCTCTAACTCATCTGGACTATTGCAGTATCACCCCAATTGCTCTTCCTGTTGTTAGACCTATCCCCAGTATCACCCCAATTGCTCTTCCTGTTGTTAGACCTATCCCCTCTAATCCGCGTGGCTCACAGCTGCCAGGGTAACTTTCTAAGGTGTGACTACAACTTTTTCTGTTCAAAATCCTCCCATAGCTCCCCACTGGTTAGCAAGAAGGTCAGATCGTTTCAGTCTGGCGTTCAAGACCCATCCTAGCCAGGCATGGTGGTGCAATCCTATAATCCCAATACTTGAGAGACTGACATAGGAGGATCAGAGGTTCAAAGCCAACTAAAGCAATTTATTTATTTATTTATTTATTTATTTATTTATTTGCGGTACTGGGGATTGAACCCAGGGGCATTCTACCTCCAAGCTACACCCCCAGCCCCATTTTTTATTCTTTATTTTGAAATAGTCTCAGTAAGTCGCAGAGAGTCTCACTAAGTAGCTGAGGCTGGCTGTGAACCTGAGATCCTCCTGTCTCAGCCCAGCAGCTGCAGCAATTTAGCAAGACTCTGCTTCTAAATAAAAAAGGGCTGGGGGTGTAGCTCAGAGGTAAAATGCCGTAGGTTTAATCCCCAGTAAAAAAACAAAAAACAAAACCAAAACCAAACAAAAAAAACCCATCCTAACCTGGCCCCACTCTACCTGGGTGTTCTGAAAGGCTGACAGGTGGATGGATGGTTGGTCACATAGATAGATGGGTGATGAGCAGACTTTAGAACGGGGGCATATAGGAATGAATGAACTAGTGGGCTGTTTGATTTACAGCCAGGTAGATGTATGGCTAAAGGGAGGGTAGGTGCAGGGATGGAGAGACACTGTTCAAGTCAAGGTTATTTTTGTTGCAAGGAACAAAAGACCAAATGTCTTCAGGAAAGAGGGGGCTGACTGTGGGAACAGTGAGTACTCCTGCAGAATCGGGAAGTCAGGAACGGCGGCTCTCATCTGTCTCGAGGACGCAAGGTCTCCACGCCTGCTCTACCTGCGTGCTCACTCCTCTCGGCTGCCTTCCCTGATGGGTGTCCTCAGGGCACAGCAGCCATTCCCTCCGCCACCCTTACTCATTCCTTCCTCGGGGGTCCCTCTGGGGTGCACCAAGTGCTGGCTTATGTGCCTACTGCACCTCCATGAGCTCTCAGGAGCTCACAATGTACAGTGACATCCTGGTGTGGTGACACATGCCTGCAATCCCAGTACTTGGGAGGCTGAGACAGGAGGATCGGAAATTGGAGGGCAGCCTCAGTAATTAAGCAAGACCTTGTTTCAAAATAAAAAATAAAAAAGGGGCAGGGGTATAGTTCAGTGGTGGAATGTCCCTGGGTTCAATCCCCAGTACTGCCCATGTGTGTGTGCATGTGTGTATGTGTGTGTGTGTCTGTGTGTGCGTGTGTGTATGTGTGTGTCTCTGTGTGCGTGTGTGTATGTCTGTGTGTGTGCGTGTGTGTGTGTGTATGTGTGTGTGTCTGTGTGTGTGTGTGTGTGGGTGCGTGTGTGTATGTCTCTGTGTGTGTGCATGTGTGTGTCTGTGTGTGTGTGTCTGTGTGTGTGTGTGTCTGTGTGTATGTGTGTGTGTGTTCACAGAGTGAACAAAGCAAAGTGTTGCTGTGCAGCAGAGGACGAGACGGACAGCGAGCCGTGCTGGCAGGTGCTGGGGGAGGGCGGCTGCCGTGCTGGCTGGTGCTGGCGTGTGGCAGAAGCTCACGGGGTGTCTGACGGGTGGTGTTCCAGCAGAGATCTGACGAAAGTGAGAGGTGAGCCATGAAGCCCTGGGGGGAAGCGTGTTCTAGGAAGAGGGTGTGGCAGTTGCAGCGGTCCTGAGGTGGGCTCTCTTGGCATGTTTGAGGAACATCACTGAGGCCAGCGTGGGTAATGTATGGACAAGGGGAAGGTGGCAGAGGCCAGCTCCTGAAGACCTTCGTGAGCTATTGTGAGCTCCCGCAGGAGAGGGGAGGCAGTGCAGGGTGTTCTGCAGGCAGCAACATGGTCTTATGTTCTGGAAACGAGATCCCTGGCGGCTTGCTGGGAGGCTGAAGGGGACAAGGCTGGGAACAGGGAGAGTGGGGGAGGCTGCAGCATCCCCAGAGAGAGGCCAGGGACTCTGGGCCAGTGACAGTGTGGGGGAAACGTGTGGTCTAGTTTAGGATGTATTGTGAAGGTGGAGTTATCAGACTTTGTTGTGGGAATGGGATATCTGTTTGAGAGAGGGAAAATTTAGGGGAAGACACCTTTAAAATTTTTGGCCAGGAGCCGGGCGTGGTGGCGCACGCTTGTAATCCCAGTACTTGGGAGGCAGAGATCGGAGGATCCGGGTTCATGGCCAGCCTCAGCTACTTAGACCCTCTTCAACTTAATGAGACCCTGTTTCAAAATAAACAATAAAAAATAGGGCTGGGGGTGTAGCTCAGAGGTAGAACGCCCCTGGGTTCAATCCCCAGTACCACAAAAAAAATTTTTTTTGGGGGGGGCCAGGGCAGAGGGAGTTTCTATTTCTAAAGAAGAAGAAACTTTCTTTTGGGAGTTAGGGGTAGAGGAACAGGAATTTAATTTTAGTCATGTTCAGGCTGTGATGCCTTCAAGTGGAGAGATTGAGGGTAGTTGGACAGACGAGTCTAGGCTTCAGGAAAGAGGTCTGAGACAGAGTCATGGTTGAGGATATATTGCCATTTAGATGGCTTTTAAAGCCATGAGGTTGAAGCCGGGTGTGGTGGCACACACCTGTATTCCCAGTACTTAGGAGGCTGAGGCAGGAGGATCGCAGGTTCCAGGCCAGTCTCAGCAAAGTAGTGAGACTCTGATTCAAAATCAAAAAGGGGCTGGGGATGTAGCTCAGAGGTAGAATGCCCTTGGGTTTGATCCCCAGTACCAATAAATAAATAAGTGAATTAATAAATTAAACCATGAGGTTGAATGAGATATCAGAAGGGAGAGTGTAAAGAGAGACGAAAGCAGGTTTGAGGAGTGACTCCGGCGTCCCCTCCAGGGTTAGCGGTTGGGGGAAGAATAACCATCAACGAGACCTAGAGGACACGGGCAGCAAGGTTGGAATTGGAAAGGAGGGACAGGAGGGAAGCAAGTGTTGGGAGCAAGAAGGAATGGATCTTGTCACAAGCTGCTGATAGCTCGCGTGGGAGGAGGACCTAGGGAGTGGCTTCCCAGGTGACAGTGGCTTCTTAGTTCACATTCCTGAGACCAGCCTTTGCACCGCCCTCCCTCCGGTGAGGTGGCCCCTGCTGCAGCCAGCCGTGGACAAGGACGCGTGGCTCAGCCTGGCCTCTAGCTCCACCCTGCAGAGGGCGCTGTGCACCCTCTTGGATAGTGAGGCCGAGCGCAGGGCGGCAGGAGCTCCTGGCAGCACTAGCTCCACCCTGCAGAGGGCGCCGTGCACCCGCTTGGATAGTGGACAAGGACGCTAGCTCCACCCTGTAGGGGGCGCTATCCATCCTCTTGGATAGTGGACAAGGACGCTAGCTCCACCCTGCAGAGGGTGCTGTGCATCCTCTTAGATAGTGAGGTTGAGCACAGGGCACAGCATTTCCTGAGCCACAGGGTCAGGTGCATCCCACTCTCAAGGCAGAGACACAGCAGCTGAATGGAAACTGGACCGATGGCTCATCATGGTTCAGGATAGAGCTGGGGTTTGAAGCGACCTGACTTGCCAGTGACACCTAATATCCATCACTACAAAGAAGAAACGCTCATGGTTGGCTAAGTCCGTCAGCATCCAAGACAGACAGCCTCTTTGGGGCAGTTTGTGTCAAGCTATTGAAGTTATATCTTTGTAATATATCCATATATAATGTACACAAGCTAGTATATTTGTAAAATGTGTATAAGATTACACATACACACAAGCACAGTTGCATTTAGTGAAGGACCAGCCTGATCCAATCATTCACTTAATACACACAATCTTATTTCACTTCATGTTCATTTCACCTAATGCACTCCTTTCACTTACTACACATGATCTGATCCTTTATGCAGCAAGAAATGTTTTTCTTTTTACCTCAGAATGGGAGGTGGGTGTGGTGAGTGCTAGAGCTTAAATACAGATTGAGCATCTTTAATCCAAAAATCTGGTTGGGCACGGTGATTTACACCGGTAATACCTGTACCTGGGAGGCTAAGAGAGGAGGATCTCAGGTTCTAGACCATCCTCAGCAACTTAGTGAGGCCCTCAGCAACTTAGTGAGACCCTGTTTCAAAATAAAAAATAAAATAGGGCTGGGGTATAGCTTGTAAGTAGAATGCCACTGGGTTCAATCCCCAGCAACACACACACACACACACACACACACACACACACACACACACCCCACAAAAATCTGAAATCCAAAATGCTCCAAAATCCAAAACTTTTTGAATATTGATATGATCCCACTAGTGGAAAATCCCACACCAGACCTTGTGTAATGGATTGCAGTCAAAACACAGGTGCACTAAAATATTCTCTTTTTTTGGTGCGTGGTACTGGGGATTGAACCCCAGGAGGTTCTACCTATGAGCTACACCCCCAGCCCTATTTTATTTGTTTTGAAACATGGTCGGTCTCACTAAGTTACTACATGCTGGCTTCAAACCTGCAATTCTCCTGACTCAGTCTCCCAAGTCCTGGGATTACAGACATGCACCACCACACCCAGCCTAAAAATATTGTTTAAAATGGCCTTCAGGCTATGTGTCAAAGGTACATATGACACATAAATGAATTTCATGTTTAGACTTGAGTCCCATCTCCAAGACAACTCATTAGGTGTATGCAAATATTCCAACATCTGAAAAAACCTGAAATCTGAAACACTTCTGGTCCCAAGCTCTTTGGGTAAGGGGCACTGAGTCCATATTGTTTTCTAGTAGGAGCTGGTTGTGACTAGCCGTGTGTGAGGGGGTAAAGGAGGGTAGGCTGGAGGGTCAGCAGAGTGGACTAGACACTAGGATGGGCACAGGCGGCTGGACAGAATGTTGCAGTGGCTGGTGGGTGGCTGGCCCCCTTCCTGGATCTTACGCTTCCCTGCCTCCAGACCTGTGAGTGAGCGGTTTGTGTTGCTCATAAGCCTCCCGGTCTGTGGTATTCTCTGATAGCTGCCTGAACTAACTCAGGTATGGGTAAGTTGGGCTTGGAAAGGGATGGCTAGCTGAGGGCTCTTTAGGTGGATGAAGCGTGAACTTCAGGTTAGTGGATGGAGCAAATGGAGGAATTGGTACCCTGTGGACACAGGGCTTCAAGGTCACCTGGAAGACTGCTGGTCCCCAACCCCAGGGAGTCTGCATTTCTACCAAGATTCCAGCTAACGCTGTGCTCCTGGTCTAGGGTCATCCTCTGAGAACCACTGCCCCATGTAAGCCGGGATTGTGCCACACTGAGAGCTCGGTGGTGCCACCAGGCTGGAACGGAGGCGCCCGGGGCTTCTGGACTTGGGATGTCATCTAGCGGATGCCCAGGCTTCTGTCACTGGCAGTGGGACTGATGTCTACAGTGGGCCCAGGGGCCTATGACCCTCCTCCAGAGACACAGAACTTTATTTAGGCGCTGTGGCCCCCAGCGTCTGGCCGGCTATTTCTCAACCCCCGCCCTCAGTCAGGGTGGAACAGGGCTCATATGTGCGTGTGTTTGGCCGTCTGAGGGCGCTGGGCCATGGCTGCCGGGCATGTAGAGTGACCAGGGGCAGAGCCATGGCCAGCCTGGCGCCCTGGAGCCAGCTTCTCAGGGTCACACATTCCTGCAAGCCCCATGGGGCCCTCTGAACTGCCAGAGCCGCTCCTACCTTCCCTGGCCTTAGCACCCCAGAGAAGTTCCTCCTCCAGGGTCAGAATGGATTGGGGAGACTCGGGGTGGCCCCTTGTCTGTCTGGGGTGGCCATTCCCTCCAGCACAGCCGCTGCCCCACCCCATGTGTTTCTCAGTTCTCCTCTTTTGAGTTTTCCAGCAGCACTGACACTCTCGAACATATTTGAACTCTTTTCCATTCCTCACACGGCACAACATTCTTCTGGTGCCTGCTACATCGCTGGCTGCTCCTTCTCTGTCCCCTCTGTGCCAGGTTCACCCCCCACAAACGGGCCATCAGATGTTAGTGTCCTTAAGGACAGGCTAGGCTCACTTTTTCGCACCCCCCCACAATCTGTCCCGTCCTAGCTTTAATTACCATCTCTACTTTTCTGTCCCCTAAAGGTGGGTCTCCACGTGTTCCTCTCTGGATCTCCAAATGCTTGCCCTCCGCACTGGGGCATCTGAAAGGCGCCACAGACTCTACACGTGGAGGCCACACTGATGATCTTTGCTTTCCCCACCCGCCTTGGGCATCCCTGGGGCTCACCAGCTCAGCGAGAGGCGTCCCCACCCAGCCAGCTGTGTAGCTCAGGAACCCAGGAGGTGTGATGCCTCTGTCCCTCAGCCTCCGTGGCCCAGTTTCTCTCCATCTTAATCCTAAACATCTCTGACTCTGTATGGTCCTCACAATCTTCACCATCCCTCCCCAGTCCAAGCCACTAGCCCCTCTTCCCTGGACCACCGCAATGGCCTCTTAGGTGGTCTCTCGGCACCCTCTTGTGTCCCTCCGACCCGTTTCCCTGGTGGCAGCCACTATGCACATGGGCTCTGTCTCGTTGCCTAGAGACGGGTGACTAAACTGGGAGGGCCTGATCAGGGTCGCTGCAGGGCTGAGGCCCGGGACTGCGGCTCCAGCCTCAGCTGGCCCAGGGCAGGAAGGCCGACCGCATGTGGGCCAGAGGCCTGCTAGACCAGAGCTCAGCCAGGCCTCCTGGGGAATGGAGAAGAGGCTCTGAAATTGGCAGTCTCGAGTTTCAGAAAACACAGGGTCAGGGTCAGCGGAGCAGCTGGTGGTGGGGAAGGCCAGGCCCAGCTAATTTCCTGTCAGAGGGCCCGGAGGCCCCAGCCCCTCTCTGGGCCGGCCGCAGGGGAGGAGATGCCGGGAATGGCTCACATTCCTCTGGCTGGGGCTGCACGGAGCCTGAGCCTCTGGGGACAGGGTTGAGGAGGTGGATTCGCTGCGGCGGCTGCGGGGGGCTGTCCATGGGGACTAGGCATCTGTTGTTCAACCCGTCGTCCTGGAGGAGGCCAAGGACTGCCGAGGAGACGGAGCAAGACCATTGCAGCCACAGGAGCGGCTGAGACAAGCCCAGCCTCACGTTGAGCAGACAAGGAAGCAGGCTCAGAGCTGAGCCCCCAGCCACTTGTCATCCTGGCCTTGGCTGAGCTGAGTGACAGAAGGGGACAGGCCAGAGTGGGCTCCTCTGGGAAAGGAGGCAGCAGCCCTCACTCTGGAGTAAGAGCTGGGCCTCTCCCGTGCTCCGGCTGTGGGTGCCCGAGTGGAGAGGGTGTGAGGGCTAAGTCACCTGGGGACCGCTGTCCTTTGTTTGAAGGCACTTTATGTCCTGGTCTGGTCCCCAGGAGGGAGAGGCCGGGGTCACAGGCCCCATGTACTCTTTTTTTTTTTTTTTTTTGCAGTACCAGAGATTGAACCCAGGGGCATTCTACCTCTAAGCTATGCCCCCCGCTCTATTTTTTATTCTTTATTTTGAAATAGGGTCTCGCTAAGTTGCGGAGGGCCTCACTAAGTACCTGAGGCTAGTCCCGAACCTGGATCCTCTGGTCTCAGCCTCCCAAGTACTGGGATTACAAGCGTGCGCCACCACAACCAGCTCCCCATGTACTCTTAAGTCTTGGCACCAAGACTGGCCTGTCTGGAGAGAGAGGAGCACGGGATGCAGTCGGATAAACCTGGGTTCAGATCCTGACCCCATCACACACTGCTGTGTGACCTTTGTCAAGGTCATTTAACCTCTGGAAAATCACTGCTCCTCCCACCCCAGGATGCACCTGGTCTGCTCAGAAAGCCTGGGCCCATGGCTCCCTACCTGGCCATCCTTCCCCTACTTGACTCTGGGGCTGGGGCCATTCTCAGGTGCCCTGGACATCAACCCGACAGTCCTGACTGCCCCCTGCCTCCGCCAGGCCCCAGATCCTGTCTGAAGCTCCCGTCTGCCGGGCCTCTGCCTTCTGAGTCTGCACCCCCACGATGCCCGCCATGGCCGCCCTCTCCCGGCCTCCCCACAGGCGCTTCACCAGGGAGATGTTAGATGTGCATCACAACCAGACTGAACTCCTTTTCATTGCCCACATCCACGTCGCCTATGCCTACCTCTGCAATGTTTAACTCAGCATAAATGCCAGCGATCACCAGGAAGTCCTTTCTGACCCAGGGTGGGCAACATGCCCTTCCTGCCATGCTGCAGCCCCTCCCGCCTCACCCGGCACAGCTCTGACCACCCTAGCAGTCACACCCCGCAGGTGTGGACAGCGCCACCATCACCTGGGATCCAGAGTACGCAGAGCAGGCATTGGCACAGACAGTAGATGTGTGTAGGATGAATGACTGATGGGCAGGTAGATGTGTGCAGGCACCACGGGGTGATTTTGAATGACCAGCTTGTTTGAAGCTCGTTGAATGACCAGCTTCTTCCCCATACTTGGTGAGGAAGAGGCTGAGGGTCAGGGGACATGTGCGCATTCCGGGCTTACCCTGGCCCCTCGCATACTGAGCCCTGGGCAGGAAGTGACTTCCAGCCGCCACTCGCTGGTGAGGCTCAGGCTCCGGGTGTCCCCCTGCCCAGGTCCAGGCTAGCGATGGGGTCATGGCAGGCAACCCCTACCCCTCCTGCTGAACTCGGCTAGTGTTGAGACGGGTCACCAGAAACAGGCGGAGCCCAGGTGTCTGTGAGCATGTGTCTGAAAGGCTCCACCTGTGTAAGTGCTAATGTCACTAGGGCGTGTCAGGTGCAGGTGTGAGCACGCAGGCCCGTGTCTGTGTTGCTTGTGTGTGCACAGGACTGTGTTTGCATGAAAGTGGGTCCCCCGCTCCCCCGCAGGGCCTTGCAGCAGGCCACACCTTCGGCAGCACCTCCATCCCTCTGCCCCATTCTTACCTCTTTGTGGGCCCCTCCACCCTGCTTCCAAATCTGGGCTCCTGCTCTGCTACACAGCTCACTGTGCATCCCCGTGGTTCATATGTGTGAAGCTGTATTCATTGTTAGTACTGTTGTAGCAAATTATTACAAATGTAGTGCCTTAAAACAACACAATTAAAGCCGGGCGTGGTGGTGCAAACCTGTAATCCCAGTACTTGGAAGGCTGAGACAGGAGGACCACAGGTTTTTTTTTTCTTCAGTACTGGGGATTGAACCCAGGAGCAGTCTACCTCAAAGCTATACCCCCAGCCCTATTTTTTATTCTTCATTTTGAAATAGGGTCTCACTAAGTTGTGGAGGGCCTCACCAAGTAGCTGAGGCTGGCAACGAACCCGGATCCTCCGGTCTCAGCCTCCCAAGTACTGGGATTACAAGTGTGCGCCACCATGCCTGGCAGGACCACAGGTTTGAGACCAGCCTCAGCAACTTAGTGAGGCCCTTAGCAACTTAGCGAGACCCTGTTTCCAAATTAAAATAGGGTTGGGATTGTAGCTCAGAGGTAGAATACCCTGGGTTCAATCCCCAGTACCACAAACAACACACACACACACACACACACACACACACACACACACGTTATTGGACAGTTCTGGAGGCCAGAAGTCCAAAACGGGTCTTGATGGGGTGTCAGCAGGGCTCTGTTCGCTTCTGGGGCTGCCAGAGGAAATCTGTCTGCTTGCTTCTCCCGGCATCTGGAGGCTGCCACATTCCTTGTCTTGTGTCCTCCTTCCGTCTCCGCAGACGGCCTGCCTCTACTTTAGGTTGTGAGTTCTTTGTGGCCTGAGCTGTACTGTACTCATCCAGTGACCCCTGAGGAGAGTACATGCCCGCACGCCCTGGGTGTTTACTGCATAGTTGTTGAGTAAATCCTGTTCGACCAACACTTTACTGAGCATCCATTTTGTGATAGGCACTTTCACATGTAGATACTCCCTGACATATGGGGACTTGTCTTGACAAACTCATCATACGTTGATAACATCATAAGTTAAAGATACATTTTTTTTTGGTACTAGGGATTGAACCCGGGGTGGTCTACTACTGAGCTACCTCCATAGCCCTTTATATTTTCTGAAACAGGGTCTTGCTAAGTTGCTGAGGGTCTCGATAAATTGCTGAGGCTGGCCTCAAAGCCGTGGTCCTCCTGTATCAGTCTCCCAAGTACTGGGATTACCCATGCCTGGCTTTGAAGATGCATTTAATGCATGTAACCTACTGGCTTAGCAAGCAGCATGCTGTAGAGCACTAGCTGTTTCCTTCTGTGATCACAGGGCTGGCTGGGAGCTGTACAGGAGAGGGTAGGACTGAGGTAGTTACTGGTCTCTCTCCAGGGTCCCTCATATATCTGGTAAGTGACCAAAGATATATAGAGAGCAAGTATCGTGTCTGTTGAATGCATGTAGATGCTTGGGAAGCTACCATGCTGCGGGTCTGGGCAGCCAGCTCATTCACAGCGGGTTCCATCTCACAGTTGAGCTCCAGGATGGACCTCCGTATACTTGCGCATCACCAGCCTGGGAAAAGATCAAAATTCACAACTTGAAGTACAATTTCAATTGTATTCATATTGCTTTCACACCATCATAAAGTAAAAAAAGTCATTAAGTTGAATAATTGTTAAGACGGGCCATCTGCATATCATTTCAGTTTTCATCCTTGTTTATAGATAAAGAAAATGAGGCTCAGAGAAGTTAGGAGCCCCTCCCCCCAGGCTGGAAAGCTAGTGCCAGCCAGCGCTCCAGCAGACACTGACCTCAGGGAGGAGGGTTGACACTTGGTTCCTCTGGGTCCAGAGCTCCAAAAGAAAGAAACCCCGAGCCCTTGGGTGGTGGTGGTGGAAACGACCTCTCAGATGTCGGACGGTGAGGGTGAGACCATCCGGTGGCCCGGCCGAGCCGATGTCTATCGCTGTCGGCACTGTGGCCTGGAGTTGACTCCCCCGACGGGCACAGGGACTCCGTGACAGTCGTCTGTTTCCCATTGTCTTTCCATAGCTGACGACTCCGCGCAGCCTCCTTCCCTCGCTCTTTCCCTCACAGGGTTCACACCCGCCCTGCAGCCTGACAGCTCTCGCCCCTCACACGTGAGTCCCCTAGGAATGCAAGAGTGCACCTCAGATCCCATCTTGGTCTGCTTCTTGGAGAAATAGCACAAGTGTCCGGGGAGACAGGGGTCAGACGGGGGTTTGGGCCCCATCACTCAGAGGAGATGGGCGCTGATGCCATCCTGGGCGACAGGTGGCCTCAGTCCCAAAGCAGATGCTGAGGATTTCCCTAGTGGTGACCTGGGGAAAATCTCAGAGAGGAGAGGATGCTGCGGTGGCAGGTGTGACAAAGCAGATGTTTCGTAGACATAGAGGACAATGCCTTCGAAGGACAGGCTGGTTGCCATGGACGGTGTCGGTGTCCTGCGGAGGGTCAGTGAGGTGGCCTCTGAGGCGTGAGAGCCAGAGCCTGTGCGGAGGCTTTGCCGAGGTCGGTCTCCAGCGGCAGAGGACGGGGTGGCCGAGTGGCAGCTGTGGAGCAGTGCCAGAGCACAGCGGGTTCTGTGAAGGGCGGGCCTGGTGGGGAGGAGCTGGAAGACGTCCGAGGTGCTGGCACTGCGGCCTCCCTGGCCTCCGAGCTTCGGGACAGCCACCGTCCTAGAAGAGCTGCCACCTGTGCTGTGCTGAGGTCTGCCGAGGCTCGGCCCTGAGAGGTGACGCCAGGGGCTGCCCCCTTCCTCTTCTGGCTGCCAAGGACAATAATTAGGGTTGAATCCCAGAATAATCTGGAGGCTGATGAGCCTGATAAGGGAAGAAAGAGACTTAGTGTGAGAGACTAGTGAGAACTGCACACCCTGTATACCAGCCGGAGCCAGCGAGCCAGCGCTCCTGGCTGGGAGTGCTTGGCTGGGGGCCTGGGACAGACAACTTGCGGACCTGAGGGCACTTTCTGGGATGAAAGATTTGACACCCTAGCCAGGGGACGGAGCATTCTTTGCTGCGGTGGCTCATAGAAGCTTCGCACAAGTGGTGGCCGACAATCAGAGAAAAACCTGAGTTCCTCTGTCAGGTGGGAGAGAGGAAGGGCGGGGGCATGGCTCCATGGTAGAGCACTTGTGGGGCGGGTGTGAGGCCCTGGGCTCCATCCCAGCACCACACACACACACACACACACACACACACACACACACACACGCACGCTGGAGCATGCTGGAGTGGTGCATTATGTAAGGCCAGGAGTGACTGGCAGGGACAGAGGGCACGTGCAGGGAGGGGCCCTTAGGAAGTTGCTGGCAAGTTAATAGAGCTTAGTGTCCCTAGGGGCAAGCGAGACGCAGCCAGCGAGGCTCGCTAAACATTTACACAGGGATGGAGGAGCAGGTGGCAGAGACCATGGAAAGGCTACTCCCTTGCTCGGTTCCCAGACCCAGGCTTCTCTCCCCAGATGGAACCACTGACTGAAGAGGCAGCCAGGGCTCTAGGAGGCGGGACCCTGCAAAACTGCAGCACGTGTGTAGCATGACGATAGCAGGCAGGACCCTGCAAAACTGCAGCACGTGTGTAGCATGATGATTCCTCCAGTTTTCTTCCCAAAGGAACCGTTGGCCATTTCTTTGAGTCATTGTTCACTAGAGGAAGGGGGATAACGGCACGTGCTGAAGACTGGTAGACAGAGTTTGCGCTGACATTAATGCCCAGAGCTCAAAGCGTTGCCATGGACCATCTTTCAGACAGGGCTGCAAGAGTTTAGATCTCAAGGAACCCCACAGGCCCCAGTGTTAAAGGCTTGGTCCCCAGTTTGGCGCTATGGAGAGGTGGTGGACACTTTAAGAGGTGGGTGGGGCTTAGTGGGAGGTCTTCAGGTCATTAGGGCGTGCCCTCGAAGGGGATACTGGGACCCTGGCCCCTTCCTTGTTCTTTTTTGCTCCTAGCCATGAGGTGAGTGTTTTTGCTCTGCCACACAAGCCTGCCATGATGTGCTTTCACCCAAAACAATGGGGCCAATCCACTAGGGACCAAAACCTCTAAAACTGTAAACCAAAACACACCTTCTCTCTTTACAAGTTGTTATCCCAGGTATTTGTTATAGCAGCGGAAAGCTGGCTGACACAGGGCCTATAGGGGCCAGGTAATAAGCAGAATCCTGGCTAAGGCCTGGCTCCCAGTGGGTTCACCAGGTCCATGATCCCGCCCAGGGTCTCCGTGTACCCCAGCATTTAATTAGAATTGGAATGCTTTGACGGTTGGAGGAGTCCCACACTGGGCCTCCTGCCTGTTGGTTAAAAGCTCTTATAGTAGAAGTGGAAGCTTCTGAAACTGTCTCTTCCTACCTGTTCACTCGGTAGTCCTTGCTTGAGATAGTAAATAACAAATAATAACATCTCAGCCAGGTGTGTGGTGCACACCTGTAATCCCAGTACTTGGGAGGCTGAGACAGGAGCATCGCAGGTTCGCGGCCAGCCTCAGAAACTTATCAAGGCCCTCCGCAACTTAGTGAGACCCTGTTTCAAAATAAAAAATAAAAAGGGCTGGGGGTGTAGCTTGGAGGTAGAATGTCCCTGAGTTCAATCCCCAGTACAAAAAAAAAAAAAAAGAAAAAAGAAAAGAAAGAAAGAAGACACCTCATCCTAGGGGGTGCCGGATTATTAGTGCCACCATTAATTTGAAGGATGAAGGGGTGGTGGTCCCTACCATTTCTCCATTCAGTTCACCAGTCTGACTCCAGCGGATACTGATGGGCCCTGGAGAGAGAGCGTGGACTACCCCCGCTTACCTAGGTGGTGGCCCAGCTTGCAGCTGCCGTGCCAGGCGTGGAATCACTGCCCGTGTAGATGCGCATGGCCTTAGGTTTGTGGCATGCAGCCACTTTGCAAACATGTTCTTTTCTATTCCAGTTAGAAAAGAGGATCAGAAACAATTCATGTTCACTTGCGATGGACAATACACGTGGACGGTTTTGCCTCAGGACATGTTGACTCGCTTGTCTTCTGTTATGACATTCCGAGAGACCAGGGCCATTTGGACATTCCACACAACATCACAGTGATGCACTGTAGCAGTGACATCGTGCTGATGATACAGAACATACAAGAAGCAAGTGCCTTGTGTGCGGGAGGCCTCACATAGTTGTGTGCACCCCAGAGTGTGGTGTATAAAAGCCATGAAGATTCAGAGACCTGCCACTTCAGTGAAGCTTTTTTTTTTTTGGTACTGGGGATTGAACCCAGGGGCATTCTACCTCCAAGCTACACCCCAGCCCTATTTTTTATTCTTTATTTTGAAACAGGGTCTCACTAAGTTGCGGAGGGCCTCATTAAGTAGCTGAGGCTGGCCGCGAACCTGTGATCCTCCTGTCTCAGCCTCCCAAGTACTGGGATTACAAGTGTGTGTGCACCACCACGCCTGGCTTCAGTGAAGTTTTTAGGGTTCAGTGGTCAGGGGTATGCTGGGATGCCCCCTCCTGAGTAAAAGACATTGCTGATCTCTTATCTGTTGCCACAGTGAAGAAAGCACAGTTCCTGGCGACCTTCCGGGTTGGAGGCAGCAGGTCATGCTGGTGGTACGGGAGGCTGCCAGGTGCAGGTGGGTCCCGGGCCGGGGAAAGGCTCCTCAGAAGCTTCAGGCTGTGGTGGGAGCGGCCCTGCCATGGGTCATGGGATTCGGCTGACTCTGTGGTGTTGGGAGTATCAGTGAGGACAAAGGGGAAACCTAGCAGGGAGCGTAGAGGGAGTTCCAGCACAATATCGCAACGCAGGCCTCTGGGATTGGGCAGCGAGGCCACACCAGCAGCAGCAGAGGTCTAGGGCCTTCTGAGGAATGGGCTGTGGCATGTGACAGGCTCTGGTCGAGACAGAATGCTTGACCATGGAACACGGAGTAGGACATGTGAAATTGTCCATTATGGGCTGGGCTCTCAGATCGGCCTGGCAGCAGTCCACCATAGACAGACGTGCTGCAGCTGGGGCTGAGCCCGCAGGGCAGGGCGCATGGAGTAAGCGGAAAGGGGAGGTAGCCAGAGCTTGTTCCCTGGCTTGTATCTATGGCCACCTGGCAGGTCCTGTGTATCCAGCTGGAAGAGGAGGAAAAGTCTGGGCTTGGTTTGTGGATGGGTTGCCTTGGCACATGGGAGCTAGGTGAAGATGGACATTGGCTCCCTGACAGGTGGAAAGGGAAGGTAAAATCTCCCCAGTGGGTAGAGCTGTTGTCTGCTTTCTGTCCAAGAAAATGTGGCCCAAAGCAGTGAGTGGCACACTCATTCCTCAGCAGTGGCCATTTGGTCAGGGGCCCAGAAGACTGAAGACAAGCAGGGCGGGGCAGAGGCACGTGGCTGGACATGGACACGGAGAGAGAGCATGGCACAGCTGCGTTTTTTGTACCACAGGTTAAGTCCCAATAATGCCTGTCAGAAAGCACCCGACACGGAAGGGGAATGAATAGGCTAGTGAGGGAAATGACTGCACAGGTGACATTAGCTGGTCCTCGTCACTGGCCACACTGGAACCAGCACAAGGGAATGGCAGAAAACCACACCTGGGATAACAAGGGCCACGGCAAGGTCCCCCGCATCCTCAGGCAAGTCTAGGTGTTCCTGCCTTGGAGTGTCCAAAGTGTCGGCAAGGGAGGCCAGTGCTGAGCCCGCCATGTGGCTGCAGTCCCGCAGGAGGCCCCTCACCACACGGGGCAAGCCAGCCGCATTGGGCCCTTTCCATCCCGGGAGGGCCAGAGCTTCAACGTCAATTACCCCTGGCGGTCAGGGAACTTTTCTTGTGTTGGTCTTTGGACACCAGGAACCCAAAGCGACCTGGTAGTGGCTATAACTCATAGTTCAACGGAACCCTTGCTATAAGAGTGTCCCCCAGGGGAGACACTGCTGTGGGGAATTCTGGGCTTTGGATCAGGCATTCCCTAAATCCCTGGGACATGGTGCCGACAGAGGCTCTGTGGTCAGGGACGGTGCCTGCATCCCTGGAAGACGAACCAAGGGTCACGTCACAGCTGCATCATGGCCCCTTAGCTCTTCAGCTGCCCGATTTCCTTCTCACTGGAACCTGCTTCTCAGAGGACGAAGACTAACACATCTGTTACTACCAATGCGTTCCTTGGACCAGTAACGAAAGCATCCCCTGGAGCTTGTAAGACATATGGAAGGTCAGGCCCAGCCCAGACCTACTCACTCAGAATCCTCATTTCCATTATTTTTGGTGTGTGTATAGTGGGGATTGAATGCAGGGCCCTGCACATGCTAAGTACACGTTCTGCCACTGAGCTATAGCCTAGTCCATAGAATCTTCATTTTAACACAATGATTCATATGCGCACTACTGGCTCGAGGATTGCATTTTTAAGGAAAGCCTCAGCAACTTAGCAAGACCCTGTTTCCAAATAAAAAATAAGAAGCCAGGCTTGGTGACGCACGCTTGTAATGCCAGTACTTGGGAGGCTGAGACAGGAGGATCACAGGTTCACAGTCAGCCTCAGCTACTTAGACCCTCCACAATTTAGTGAGACCCTGTTTCAAAATAAAGGATAAAATAGGCCTGGGGGTGTAGCTGAGAGGTAGAATGCCCCTGGGTTCAATCCCCAGTACCGCAAAAACAAACAAACAAACAAACAAACGAACAAATAAATTAAAAAATAAGGCTGGGGTTGTAGCTCAAAGGTAGAATGCCTATGGATTCAATCCCCAGCACCACACAATGAATGAATGAATGCATGCATGCATGAATGAATGAATGGATAAATAGATAGATAACATACCCTTTTCAACCACACCTGAGTTCATGCTAAGAGGTGATTCAGCTTAGGGCCCCTAGATAGCTTCGGGATGGGAGCTGGTCACTAAAAGACCAAGCAAGTGAACAGAGGATGGGAACTTTCAGCCTGTCCGACTTCAGGGGATGGAGGGCAACTGGAGACTGGGTTAGAAAATCCTTGAACAATGGGATTTGGAGAGCTGGGTTGATGACCATCACGGTTCCAGGAAGGTGGTATGCCACCACCCCAATCTCTAGGCATCTCTTCCATTTAGCTATTCCTGAGTTGTATGCCTTCTAATAAACCGGCAAATATAAGTAGTGTTTCCTGAGATCTGTGACTTGCTTTAGTAAAATTTTGAGCCTAAGGAGGGGTTTTGGGAACCATCTAAGTTATAGTTGGTTGGTTAGAAGTTCTGAAAGTCCTTAAGACTTGCAACTGGTGTCTGGGGGGGTTGGTCTTGTGGGACCAAGCCCTGCACCTGTGGGTCTGCGCTAACTCTAGGGAGGCAGGGTCAGAACTGAATTGCATTGTCATCTGGTGCTGGAGAAATGGGTGGAAAATGACATGCATGTCGTATATCAGAAGCAATGTCTGAAAAAAGACAATGCACTAGTTCAAACCCAGGCGTGTTGTATGTGTAAATACATACTGGATTTTAAGGACTTCGTATAAACAAAGAATATAAAACATTACTTTTTTTGGTGTTGATTCCTCATTGAGATATTTTGGTTATATTGGATTAAATACAATATTCCATTAAAAATAAACTTAATTTCATCCTTTTGCTTAGTTTAAAAAATATGTATGCAGCTTTGCATTGCGTATCTGACATTGCTGCTCTAACTAAATTCCATCTCTTCATCAGTATCACTCTGTCTGTTGCTTAATTAATAGCCTTGGCTGCCACTGCTGAGGGCATTTCCTGGTTATCAGCTTGGGATCTTTCATATTCTTTATGAGGTGATGGGGTTACTCAACAACTTTTAGTAAGTCATGCTGAAATATCTAAAAATGTTAATTTCTACTGAAAATCAGGCCTGCCACACCACCAGCATTTTGAGCTCTGGCTCTGGAGTGCAGGCCATAGGGTAGAGGATTTGGGATGTGGATAAAGGACTTGGGCCACAGTGTGATCTGTGCTGATGTGCCCCCGTGGGTGTGCATCTTTCAAGAGCCTGGATGTAGAAAGGCTTTGTCACAGGAGCCACAGGTAGGGAGGGGCCTGCTGGAGGCTCTTGCAGGGCTCCAGGCCCTGGTCTGTCTTCCATGGAACCCAGTGTCCCTCCCTCCAGCTGTGAGCGGAGGAGTGCATGGCATCCAGGTACTGACGCTGTGAACACAGCTCCTGCTCAGCGCCAGAGCTAGCTGTTTCCTGTCTGCCTGGACCTCAGGAACACAGTGGGGCATGACGGCAAGTCCCAGGGCCGCCCGTTAAGAAGGAGGCCTGGGGCCTCTTGGCTGGGTCACATGTGTTCTCAAGACTGAGGAACCTGAAGGCTCAAGGAGGGGGACATAACTGAGCCTCTGTGGCTCAGAGAGAGCTTCTCAGAGGTTCACTTTTGAGATGGGAACCGGCGTTGCTGCTGGCTACACGAGGTGAGTCCAGGACTGAACAGAGGAAGGGTTGTCCAGAACGGAAACCGCTGATCATGCTTTGCGCTATTTATCAATTCCCTGACGCAGAAAATTCTGCTACCCAGTGAGACTTCAATTCTCACAAATTGCCACATCCCATAGGTGGCAAAACTGCGACCCAGCAGAGCTGAGGAGCTTAACCGTCTCATGAAATTTGTTAGAGGCAGTGGGTCAGGGTGGTGGCAGGAGTGAGCCCTCGGCCTCAGGTCTCTTCCTCAGCTCTGCAGAAGTGTTCAGAAGCCAGACGCTCAGCCAGCATGCCCAGCAGCCCTGTCCCTCCTGAGAAAAGGACAGCAGTGAGAGGAGCAAGACAAGGACAGCGGGCCGGCTTTGTTTACCCTTGACCCTCCGTCCCAGGTCCGAGTCTGGAATATTCACCTCAAGAGTTCAGTGTGCTGCAGAACGAACTTTCCAGTACACAAAGGATGCTTTTCTTAAGAAATAAATTTAATTCAAGGTGGTTAGTGAATGCAAGGCATGTAACGCCTTCATGAAAGTTAAAATAATCCAGTTACAAAAGAAGCACTGTGTACAGTCTCAAACAGCCGAAAGTACAATGGGCTCCATATTTTACAAAGTACAAAAAATTATTTCATATACAAAGAAAAGTTACAAATAATGTGCAAAAACCATTTTCACAGGTGGCAAATTTATAAAATGAGTATGATAGAAAAGTCCTTCATTTTGCTTATTCCCCGATTACTTATATATTAACAGGTCTATTTTCTAGTGTGTAATTTTAAATTTGAAAATCTGACTTATTTTTCATCTACAAAGATAAAGTAGTTTTTTATTTTGTAGAAAGGGAACCTTTCATTACTGAACTCTTATGAATGAGTTAATTTTATATTAAATTATAAGCAGACTATCTGAAAAACAAGGGCATAGAAATCATATGTACATGTTTTTGAAATATTAGTTTGGTATTTAACATATTAACATTTCTAAGCAAACTCGATGATCTAGTCGCCGAGGGCGCGGGTGGCGTCGGCGGCTGAGGTGGAGCCGCTGTACCTGTTCACCGTGAGTGAACAACATCCTCGGGCTTTAGGCTGAACAAACATAGGGTTACTGAGAATAAGGAGAGTGTAAGGGCAGGTCTAACTTGCAGAAGTGCTGCGTGGGCATCCAGCCATGCCACCACGCGAGCTTGTTGCGGTGTGTGGCGGCAAGTGGCTGGCCACAGTCCTTGCAACATCTTCGCTTGATTAGGGGCTCAGTGCAAGTGTCTGTGGGTTAGTGCATGCAGCTCTTTGCATGTTATTTTGAGTAAGAAGCTGTCAGGGAGCAGAAGAACACACAGGCACATGTGGCCCTGCGTCCCTGAGCACCTCCGGTCGAGAGGACTTGGTGCTCTGGACACAGTGCTCCTGCACTGGCCTTGTCATCGTTGCGTCATTCCCTGAGCAAGCTTTTTCTGATCCTGTGAGCTCCCTCTTTGCCGCCACTGGTCAGTGATGTCTCTTGCTCGGAACCTCAGTGGCGGAGCAGGGACTAAGGAAGCACCTTTTGGCAGCACCAGAGAACTGAGCATCTCCAAGGTCGGGCAGTGAGCGCAGGTGCCTCTGACGGGAAACAGTCTCGTAGGATGGAAGATGATCTTTGGAGGGTTTTGATTTTTGCTTGTTAAAGAGCTCTCCAAGGAAATTATGACCTTGAAGAACAAAAAAGGACCTCCTCGAAGGACTCAAGTTGGTGTGGCCATTCTGCCTGGGGGGTGGGTGAAGTAGGTTCAGGAGCATTCTTCTGATCCCTAACCACTAAGACCCTGCTAGAACAATTCAGTGCAAGACATAGGGAGGGCCTGGCGCTCTTGACCAGCCCTGTGACACCATTCACGTTAAGTAGATGTTACAACTGCTGCGAGGGCCGCGTGGGCAGGCGGGAGAGCCCAGGCCCTGTGGTGACCCGCCCGCTCTTCTCCAGGCCGGCGGCATGAGTTCCTCACCTCTGCTGCTTGCGTTGGCTACGGGCCTCAGGCATCAGAGATACAGCTCTGGATCCTGTCCATCCACTGCTGGGCACTCTGTCCGTCCTGGGCACAGAAGTTATACACACGCTTGCTGGTCTTGAGCTACAAAACCAAATGACAGAGAACCAGGGATGAAGACTAGGCCTGTTGTATGACTCGGGCAAGTGGTGAATCAATTCCTATGGCTTTCCTTTCCATGCTGCCACAGCACCTCTATTTTCTCTCACACTGTCACTGCCTTTATAGTCACTTTACTTTTCTAGTTCCCGAGTCACAGGGGATATGGACAGAAGAGTGCTGGCAGAGAAAGGGGACACACGAGGAGAGCTGTGCACGGCACCTGTGACTGTGGGGGAAGGATCAGGAATGGCGGCCTCTGGCCTCTCTCATGCATTACACTGATGTAGTCTAGGTGAGGAAGCTCAGATGGAAAGCCTGGGGGTCACCTCTCTATGAAGATGGCCTCTGTGTCCCTTTCTACAGTTGGTGGCATAATGGAAGCTCAGAGCCTAGCAAGGGCCTGATGGGGCAGGAGATGAAATGTGACCTTGGCTCTTTATGAAGCCCTGTGAGACTACAGGGATTAGGCTGGTCTCCTTCTAGTGTGTGGGCCATAAAACGCCCCACAGCCTGCTTTGGGGCAGACAGTTTCATGTGTGACCAAGGACAGTCCTGCGGAGGGTCAGGCAGGGAGACCACTGGATATGGAGGAAGCAGCATCTGTCCTTGAAGGCAGCAGGTGGCTGAGATGACTGACAGCGTGTTGCAAAGAGTTCAGCTGCCTCCATGTGTAGCTTTGAGATGCACGGACAGCTAAGAGAGGTCAGCTTGGGGATCAGAGTGCCGATTTCAATTCCAAAGCACTTCCCAGAGCCAGGGCTGCCACCCATCAGCAGTCACCACTAACTGCTTGAAGGCAGAGGGAATGATGCGCAGGCAGAGTCACCAAGAGAGAAGTAAGACCAACTTACATCAAAGAAAGCCTTGTCGCTCGTGTGCTTTGGAGCTCCCATGCTGGGCCCAGCAGGAATGACCATTTCTACTTCAGCCAGATCGATGTGGCCTTTACAGCTTGTGTCCTCACCTGAGTCATAGTACCGCAGCTAGGAACAAGAGGACACAAATAGGATATATTTTTTATTTTTATTTTTGTGGTACTGGGGGTTGAACCCAGGGGCATTCTATCTCTGGGCTACACCCCCAGCCCTATTTTTTTTTAAATTTTGAAACAGGGTCTCACTTCGTTGTGGAGGGCCTTGCTAAATTGCTGAGGCTGGCTGCGAACCTCTGATCCTCTTGTCTCAGCCTTCCAAGTACTGGGATTATAAGCGTATGCCACCACACCCGACTTGTATATTACTTTTAGAATAAGAAAACTTATTTGAAAGTTAAAGAGCTTGCTGGTGGAAGCTGCTTCAGCCCAGCCCGTGGGCTTCATGCAGGACTGTGTCTGGCGTCCCCGCCATCGAGATTCTGGCCTCAGACTTTTCTGTCTCTCCCCTGGGCGTGGTATGAGTGGGGCTAGATGGAAAAACTCTCTACCTTTCATGCTAAAGACATCCAAAAGATTGGTAAGAATGCAAGTATAATTTGGTGTAATTTTAAATTACAGAAAAATTATGACATTCTCCTATGTTATATTTAGTGGTTTAATGGAACTTTCCTACAGTGTAGGCTCCGATGTCAGAGACATTGTTAAAGTACAGCCCTGTACAAGAACTTCCACTTATGTATTTGAAAATAAATTCTCAGTATTCTCACACAAAGACTCTGTAGCCTCTAAGAAACCCCTGGAGAAAAGGGAAAGGGAGACCCCAAATATAGTCTTCATATGGAAGGGGTCCTCTACATGCACGTCCCACCAGAGCCCTGTATGGGTAACAGCTCAGGCCTTTCCCGGCAGACTCAGCGCACGGATGAATGCACAGAGAGCCAGCGTGCGAATCCTCTGCCCCAGGCTGGCTGGCAACACTGCTCTCACTGATAAAAGGTGCAGGGGCGGAGGTCTGCGTAGGAATCAGTGTCTCTTGAGACCACTGGAGTCCAGATTACGACAAGGCTTCCTAACATGGTTAGCTAGGTCCCGTCTGGTACCTGCCCTCTGTGAATTCCAGGTTTGGGTGGGCACATCCCCTTATTCCTGTTTTGGGACCCCTCTCCTCCCCTTTTGCTACCATCTTTGAGTGCTAGCAGTGTCCAGTACAGTGATGGGCAAGGATGTGGGGTACAATAAATGTTTCTTGGATAAATTAATGCCTCGGTCATGAGTGGATGTTTTCTGCTGCGAGGATGAAGGTTACTGTGTTTTGGGGCACACAGGATTACATGTGTGTGTGGCATGTGTACAACAGGCTGAGACCCTCTCAGTGCTTCTAACCTGGGTTTCAAAAGGAGGCGCAGGAGACATCTGAGCATTAAAAAGAGCTCTACTGCCAAGAGCTCCTGACGCAGCTGTCCTGCTTCTGCCTGCATGTGCCGGGCACAGGCTGCCTTGGAACTTCCCTCAGGAGGTCACTACACTGGCCGAGAGACATCTGGGCCCTGGAGGAGCCCCAGGCGGCACGAGAGGCTCTAGGAGAGCAGCCTGTACATGAGGAATGCATCTGTCTGCTGAAGCCACACAACAGCCAGGAACCGAGATGAGCCCAGACAGAAGCAATTTTTTTTGGCTTTAACGATATTACCTGATGTTTTGTTACATCCAAAACGAACCAGCGCGGTTTCCAACCTTTCAGCAAAGCCCCTCTTTTGTAAAGTGTCCCCTCAAAGGACCTAGGAGAAATGACAACAGAACAGATAATTTTGATTTTTCATTTAAAAAAATGTTGTAAAGAGGACATCTGTTGATTTGCTAAGTTCTATTTCCTCTAGATGATCCAAAAAAGGCCAGAGCTCTCCCTGGAATTCTGCTACTAGACCTTCAGGGAGAGAGTGCCTCTCTCTGCTGGGATCACCACCCTTATGAGGTTACGAACCATCAGTAACCATCTTTTGTGCCAGCCAGGATTGGAGTAACACAGGGAAAAGCAGAGCTGGAGAGAGAAGAGCCTGGGCCACGGCGTGAGAAACTCCCATGCCCTTGGCTGCCTTGTTTATGTGAGTAAATTCCTTTTTGCTTCAGCTAGCATGAGCTGAATTTCTGATGTTTGCCACTGAAAAAGTGCTGACTAACACTTATTCCCTGAAAAGCTCTGCAGACATGAGTTAATAACAATCAGGAACCAACCACAAATAACTATAACCTTGTGGCATTATTTTTAGTTTTAATATTGTATTTTTCCTCTTCAAAGAGCCACCTAAATCTTTTAGGAAAAAACCCCAAAAGAATTAAAGCCTATCCCATTTTGGGTTTACAGAAGGCTGTACTGCGGAGGTCTAGCACCAGGGCCTGCAGCTGCCTGGGCAGCGCGGGCAGTCTTTCCAGCGTCTCACCTGTTCTCATCGATCTTGGACGTGTACTGGCTGTAGAGCGTGGCCGCCCTCCGCTCCACTCCGTTGGACGGGGAGATGCTGGCATTCTGCTCCTCGCCCATGCTGCTGTCCTGGAGGTGCAACACAGGCCTCTTCTGATAGGAAGGTAGGTTGGAAGACACGATTCCTGGGGACCCTGGTGGATGTCTTTGGGACTGAAAAAGACAGAACAGGGGCTAGGAGAGCTTCACAGAGACTTTAAGCAACTGACCTGATCATTTCATTCAAACAACTTTATCTCAAGGAAAAAGCTGGGCTAATGAGCAAAGATGTATATACAAAGATATTTATCCTGGGGTTAAAATCAAAACTAGAAACTACCTAAATATCCATTATTAGGGACTGGTTTAAAAATGTTACTTCTGTACAATGGTGTTCTAGACAGCCACTCGGATGATGACGCTGAATCCTATACACAGGGCAAGTGAAAGACACGTGAGCTGACAAGAATGAGAAGAAGGCCGGTTTAAAAACAGGGTGGACAGTAAATCCCTTTTATGTGTGGGTTGAGGATGATTAAAACAAGTTTGATAGCATAGTGGTTTATTTCTAGGTAATAAATTATGGTGATTATCTTCTATTTTGTAACTTTCTGTGAATTCCCTTATTTTTAAAAATACACACCTTTAACAATCAGAAAAATATCGAGAAATTATTTTTCTGAAGAAAAAGGCATAAAGGCACCACCCATCTGTGGCCTATGTGATAAACACTGCCACACTGCCTGAATTGTCATTTGAAGGCAAGACAGAGCCCAGAGGGTTCCTTGTTACCAAAGCTTTTCTTCTGACCCCACTCCTGCTGACCTCTCCCTCTCCTGATATGATCTTCAGAATACTTATCTGTCCTAATTTCCCTTCTGCTGTGTTTGCAGCCAATCAGACATGGGTCTGAATTGGGGTGCTACTAACCATCAGCTGTGAGACTGCTGCCTGCCCCTCCTGTGTGAGGGACCCTTCTCCCTCACTGTGGACCGCAGAGAACGGGAATGTGTATCTGGTACTAACAGAGTCCCCTGCACATATATGTGCTTGATAAATGTTTTTTAAACCAGAAACAGGAAATAGGGTATGAGAAGCAGAAAGCAGAGAATTTGGTTTAAAGACATTTCTATGATAAATGTTTCTTAAATCAGAAACAGAAAAGGGAGTGTGAGCAATAGAAAGTAGCATGTTTTGTCACTTAAAAATATTTTAGTTTTCTCTCTGCTTATTTCTCTGGAGCAAACATGGCCTTGGCGTTCCCCTCCTCCCTCGTGTGGTAGAAGATCAGCTGAAACCACAGAGGCACCGAAACAGAAAAGAACCCAGTAATTTCCCCTGGATTTGGTGCCCTAAAACATAAGTATTATGTCACTGTGGTCAAGTGAGACACTAAGGAAGTATTCGGTCATTTGGAGCTTTCTGCCCTGGACCCCTAGGAATGACCCCTCCCTCTTCACCCTGCTCTCTGGCCATAAACCCGGCTGGCTCCTGTCACCTTGTGGGACAGGACAGTCAGTGGGCCCTCCTGACTCGCACCCCCAGAAGCTCAGGGCAGCTCCTCGGGGCTCTGCCACTTACCCGGTCAGCTCCTAGCTCTTCCGTAAGGTCCATGGTTATCTTTTCCCACAGCTGCTGCCACTTCTCAGGGGGTTGGTTCAATTTATGCTCCAGTTTTTCAATTTCCTGCAAAGAATTGAAAGGAGTTTTCCGGCAGATCGGTACAGGCGAGGATGTGCCCAGAGCCATGTTGCCTCTGCGCTGTGCCTCGACGGGCAGCGCAGCAGAGAGCGCTGGAGACAGTGGTGGGCGTGGGCCTCGGAGGCTTCCCAACTGAAACAGCGGGGGGTGCGGGCGGTGTGGCGCACAGTGGCAAAGAGGATTTATTAGGACCCATTATCAGGCTTTGTTTGGTACAGACTGGCTAAAATAGTAAGAGATGAAATATGCGTCCCGCACACCTTCCCTTTAGACAGCCCTTTAGTCTGCTGGGCAGGGCAAAGGGTCGGGCGCTGGGCCGTGTCTCAATGCTCACAGCTGAGGTAGATGAGAAGTCTGTCCTTGACAGAGGAGCCCTCAACGCTGGAGTCATCAAAGCACACGAGGAAAAAATGAGCCAAGAAATGCCAGGGAGATGGCTCTCCCTCCGCACAGGGGTCTGGGACAGCGCGTCCCTGCACCACACCCTTCCTGGCCAGAAACCAGAGGGAGAGGACTCTTCAGGAACTGTCTGGCCCACATCAGGCCTCAAAGCCATTCCTCAGGGTGGCTACTGCCAGGATGGCTTTGCTCCAGAACGTTCCTTGCAGAAGGTGGCTGGCGGCAGTCCCATCAGGCCATCAGCTACCCACACTTGTGACCAGAGGGAGCAAAGCGCTCACGGAGCCGTAGCCAGGCCCGACTCTGGCTGCGTGGACCGCCACCACAGCCGGGAAGCTGGGGAGTGAACTGCTCCATTTGCTCCATGCTTCCTTGTAATGCTGGACACTCACTGTTACTGATTCATTCCCAGCAGTGAAGCCTGGTGCTCCACCGGTGAAGGAGAGCAAATTTGGTTTCTTCACTCCAGGAGTGCTCCCTAGAGCACTAGCCCAGAGTGAGGACAGCATGTTCGGAAGCACATGAACCAGTCTTGGCTTAGCCTGGTTCCCAAGGCCTCAAGTGCTCCCAGGGCCACAGGGTCCCTAGGTGTGTGACTTACGCTGAAGAGGCTGGTGAGCGCATCAGGCTGAACGCTGCTGACATCGTCGTAGCAGGGCCACACGGTTCTCCTCTGGCTCTGGGGCCTGGCTCCGCCAGCCAGATCGGACTCTTCGGAGGGCAGGTGCTTGGGGCTCAACATCATCCAGTCGTACGAAGGCCCTGTGGACAGAGTCTCCTCGATGTAGTAATCCCACTTCTTGAGGCTGGAGACATTTACATTGGGCTTCAGGGCCTGTTGAAAAAACAAAACAAAACAAAACTCTGAAATATAGCTTCATCTTGACTCAAAAGTACCCCAAGATTACTGACAGGCCGGTCCCTGACATTCGCAGACACAAGGGTAAGTGCATAAATGGAGGTTTAGACAACATTCATCTAAATATTTAAAAGTTAAACATCAAGATGAAGTATTAAATAAAACATGTTCTATCCTTCTACCTTGAGCCTCCTAATGACCAGGAAGGGCAGGTTCAAATAAAGAATTCTTGGATTCCTCAGAATTCTCCACTAGGAAATGGTAGCAATGGGGACGGTGACCCCAATTCCCCCTAATCTTCTCCTCCCACTCTGGCCTTGTATGAGTGTTTGTGTACACCCCAGCCCCTGAAGCCAAACTGTCCACTTCCTGCCAAATGGCTACCTCTTGTCACCCTTTGGTTCTACGCATACATGCCCTGGCTTGGGAGGCAGACTTGGTGAGTAGCCAAATTCCTTGAATTTGGGCAAGTTTTTTTTTTTTTATATATACACTGGGGATTGAAGCCAGGGACATTCTACCTCTGAGCCACACCTCCAGCCCTTTTTATTTTTTTAATTTTTATTGTGGTACTGGGGATTGAACCCAGGGGCATTCTACCTCTGAGCTACACCCCAGCCCTATTTTATCTTATATTTTGAAACAGGGTCTCATTAAGTTGTGGAGGGCCTCACTAAATTGTTGAGGCTGGCTGCGACCCTGCAATCCTCCTATCTCAGCCTCTCAAGTACTGGGATTACAAGCATGCATCACCACGACCAGCTCTATTTTAGTTTTTATATTGAAATGGTCTTGCTAAGTTGCTGAGGGTCTCGCTAAGTTGCTAAGACTGGTCTCAAACCTGTATCATCCTGTCTCAGACTCCAAGTACTGGGATTACAGGTATCCACCACCACACCAGGCTTGCCATTTTTATTTTGAAATTGGGTTTTGCTAAATTGCTGAGGCTGGCCTCCAGCCTGTGATCCTCCTGTCTCAGCCTCCCAAGTACTGGGATTACAGGTGTGTGACACCATACCCAACTTGGGCAAGGAATTCAGAGGTACTGAGAGCATGGTTTAGATGCGGAGGGGCGTGCTAAGCACATGCCCTTGGTTTCATATATTCCTTATCTAGGGAGGAGGGCATAGCTGGGTTCTATCTCTCTTGCCCCTAAATGAAGGTAGTACTGCTTATAAAACCCTCCAGTTTTAAGCCGGGCGTGGTGGCACACGCTTGTAATCCCAGTACTTTGGGAGGCGGAGATCGGAGGATCCGGGTTCACGGCCAGCCTCAGTTCTCTCTCTCTCTCTCTCTCTCTCTCTCTCTCCCTCTACTTAGTGAGGCCCTCCACAACTTCGTGAGACCCGGTTTCAAAATAAAGTATAAAAAAATAGGGCCGGGGGTGTAGCATGGAGGTAGAATGCCCCTGGGTTCAATTCCCGGTACCGCAAAAAAACCCCCAAAAAAACAAAAAACAAAAAACAAAAAAACCCTCCAGTTTTATCTCAGAGTCCATGCAGATGCACAGGACAGAATTATTGCTCCTGAGATATGTCATTGTTCTTGGGCTGGGCTTCAAACATCTTTGCATCCTCTCATGGATTTGGTATAGATAGACTTAAGAAAACTTTTATAAAGTATTTTAGATTCTTTCAGCTTAGACTACCTGTTGAGATTTCAAGTTTCAAGAGCTCTTTGTTCTAGGAAAAGTTGCCTTGCTTTGATTTTCTTGACAGTGTCATTTCAGGGGCCAGCTCCTAATTTTTTTGTGGCAAGAATTTAATGAACAGTTTCCATTTCCATCAAAACCCAAATCCATAGTGTCTTATACTTTTAGTATGAAATCTAGTAAAACATTTATAAAAAAGCCTAAACTAAGGAAAATTGTAACATAAAATATTCAGAAAATGCAACATAAATGATTTCTTTACCTCTATTTCCACTGGTGAATATAAATAATTAAAGAAAATGGGACTCCTCTTGTGCATTCTATCAATACACTCCCAAATACAAATTCCTTTCTTGGCATGTTTGTCTCCTTTATCATCAAATAAAGTTCCTGTAAATTAAAAAAATCCAAGAAAATAATGTTAAGCAAGTTAGCATTTTGCCTAAGAGTATGATATATATAGCAAGTGAAAAGTGAAATATTTCTTATGGTTCTAAAAACAGCAACACATGTACAGAAACCTGAGAAGATGACTGCAAGCTAAAGACTGGAGTGAACTTTACAGCTCTATGGAAACAAATCAAAGTGGGAGGGGAGCATAGGTAAGGTTTTCCTAGGCTGTTGGCAGTACCTCTGACTCTCTTTCACTCTGTCCTGCATCTGTATCTACAACCACAGAGATCTGTGCCAGGAGACATTCTACACATTTTTCAAGAGCAAATGGAAGGACTTAAGAGCTGATTTTATGAAACTCAGTTAAAACATAATTTTATGTTTCTTTTTAAAGATGTTGACTGTTTATTATGGAGCCATTTAAAGTGTTTTCTT
The DNA here is from genome assembly GCA_004027185.1 of Glis glis. NCBI lineage: Eukaryota > Metazoa > Chordata > Mammalia > Rodentia > Gliridae > Glis > Glis glis. Next base: position 34,817 of record PVJS01005591.1, read on the forward strand.
GTTTAGCAGTTTATATATACCGCAAATCACGGTTGTGGAGCCTCTGGATGACAGAAGGGGTTTTTCTGTATCCTTGGGTGACTTAAAACAAAAGCAGGCCTCAGCGGGGTACTTCAGGGACTTTTCTGCCACCACCTTTGAACCTTTCAGTTACTTGACTGCTCACACGAGCCCACCTTATTTATTTTTTTAAATGGGGAGAAGTGTCATGGTGAGGAGGGATTTCTGTAAAGAGCCAGGAAGGGTGTCTCAGCAGTGCTGTCTTGCTTCAAATGAAATGACTCAGTCAAAAGTCAACATGCATTTTACCAGTTTATCAGAAAAGAATGCCTCAAGCCCAAGGCTGAACTATATCCTATAATATGTGGGGCCCCCACGACTAAATGAATGTTTTCTTTTCTACTTTTCTTTTTTCCCCTCTACCTTTTAACTGTAGGGTCCAGTGCACTGGTTTTCAACCTTGGTCACACATTAGAAAACCCAAGGGCTTAATTAAAAAAAATCCCAGTGCCCAGGTCTCACCCAGACCAGTTACATCAGAGTCTCTGCGGATGGTCAGATCTTAGTCATTTCAGAGTTATCTTAGTGATTCTGGCGTTCAAAGCGGAGACTGGGCTAGGGACAGTAGACTTTTAGAGTCCCCTGAACATATCACTTTTCCAGGACATAAGAGAATTCTTGGTGCTCAGGCTTTTCTGACGAGACCTTAAGCATTATGACTGATGAGTTCCACAGCTGTGGTTGAGTCCTGACTGTTAACCTTGGCAGGTGGAGGTAGTTGCCACAGCTGTTCCTAAATGATGTTTCACTCTGTAGGCTTGGTAATTAGTGCGTCTACCCAACAACAGGGACAGACCCCAAGTAAGCAATCCAGTCTGGACTGGGGACACAAAGTCAGGCTTCTTTGGAGCTAATTAGATGGATGGCCACTGGGTTGCCCATCTGTCCAGCAAGGGAGAAGGACAGATGATCTCTAAGGACTCTTCAGCAACAACATTCTAGGACTCTAAATGCACGATGTGTGTTTTACTAGAAAACATGTCTAGGACATGGGATGGAAATACATTTTCAAATAATCATGATAATCTTTCAATACATACCAAATATATCCTTTCTTTTTTTTGCAGTACTGGGGATTGATCCAAGGGGTGTTTTACCTCTGAGCTACACCACCAGCCCTATTTTATTTTTAAATATTTAAATAGGTTCTCACTAAGTTGTTGAGAGTCTTGCTAAGTTGTGGAGGCTGGCCTCAAACCTACAATCCTCCTGTCTCAGCCTCCTAAGTACTGGGATTACAGGCGTGCACCACCACACCTGGCTCTGCCTTGTTGCTTCTTCTTTTTTTTTTTTTTTGTGGTACCGGGGATTGAACCCAGGGGCATTCTACCTCTGTGCTACACCCCTAATTTTTTTTATACTTTATTTTGAAACTGGGTCTCACGAAGTTGCAGAGGGCCTCACTAGGTAGAGAGAGAGAGAGAGAGACAGGGGGAGAGAGAGAGAGAGAGAGAGAGAAAGAGAGAGAGAGAGAGCTGAGGCTGGCTGCGAACCTGGATCCTCCGGTCTCCGCCTCCCAAAGTACTGGGATTACAAGTGTGCGCCACCATGTCTGGGTGCCTCGTTGCTTCTTTAACAAAGAGATCCAGCATCTACAGCAGAAGCCTTGGGCTTTGGCCACATCTGCAAGCTGCTAAGGTAATTTGCTAATCAGCTTAATTTAGCAAAATAAGACTGGTATCATGGTTCATGCTTGTAAACCCAGTACTTGGGAGGCTGAGACAGGAGGATTGCAGGTTCGCGGCCAGCCTCAGCAACTTAGTGAGGCCCCCACAACTCAGTGAGACCCTGTTTCAAAAGAAAAAAATAAAATAGGGCTGGAGTGTAGCTCAGAAGTAGAACACCCCTGAGTTCAATCCCAAGTACTACCAAAAAAAAGTGTTTCTGAATGTGATGTCAGAAATGACAATTCCATGAGTCAACAAAGGTCTGGAAGTATAAACAGGTGGGAAATGGTCTGACAGTGTTGTTTCTCTCACAGAAACCATGAAACATCATACCAGACAACTTCAACAGCATGCCCTGGAAATCAGTATTTCCTAATTGCAGATTTTAAATTGAGAACATTTTCTTGTCACTAAAAGAGTCTCCTTTGTGAATGTTCTGGTACATATAATGTACTGAATATGGCTGACTGTTTTTTATTTGCTTATCTTTTTTTGGTGCACTGGGGATTGAACTCAGGGACATTCTACCTCCGAGCTACACCCCCAGCCCTATTTTTTATTCTTTATTTTGAAACAGGGTCTCACTAAGTTGTGGAGGGCCTCACTAAGTAGCTGAGGCTGGCCGTGAACCTGTGATCCTCCGGTCTCAGCCTTCCAAGTACTGGGATTACAAATGTGTGCCACCGCGCCCGGCTCATTTTTTATTTTTAAACAGGGTCGGTCTTGATAGGTTGCTGAGGGTCTCACTAAGTAGCTGAGGCTGTCTTGGAACCTGTGATCCTCCTGTCTCAGCCTCCTAAGTACTGGGATTACAGGTATGCACCACTACACCTGGCCTGCTTATCTTCTTAACAAAAAGAGTCTTCATAACAATAAGATATCTTCATAACAATATCTTCAAAAATATCTTCATAACAATAAGAGCAAAAATGTAAAATTCCCTTGGGAAATGTTTTCATAGGAGCTTTCAGAATCTATTCTTTACTTGAAAATATAGTAACGATAGTGATGTCTAAAATTTGTCGAGTGCTGACTATGTGCTAGTGACTATGCTAAGGAATTTACAACTATTTCCTCATGTGATCATCATGGCCCTAAGGGGTGGGCTATAATTGTCCTCATTTTAATGATGAGGACGCTGAGGCTCAGAGAGGTACTTAATTCCTCCAAAGTACACAGCTAGCAACTGACAGTGCTGAGATTTCACCCTAGTCTGTCTGTTCCAGAGCCCATGGTGTTAACTGCTGTTCAAACAGCACATGTACCTTTTCTATCAGAGTGTACCATGGATGGAAAAATAGGAGTCAAATATTTCTTCTAAAATTGTGACATCGAAGCCAGGTGTGGTGGCATACACCTGTAATTCTAGTACTTGAGAGGCTGAGACAGGAGGATCGCAGGTTCAGGACAGCCTCAGTAAGTAGTGAGACTCTCATCAACCTAGTGAGACCCTGTTTCACAAAGGGATGGGGGTGTAGCTTGGAGGGAGAATGCCTCTGGGTTCAATACCTGGTCCCACATTAAAATAAAATAAAATAAAATAAAATAAAATAAAATAAAATAAAATAAAATAAAATAGTGAGATCATTTTAGAGGTATCAAAATATTAAACCGATTTAACTTTACAAAGGTGCTACAGGAATGGCCATTTGCTCTCCCTAAGAGCTAACACAGTACATAGTCTCAGAATCTGGGCAGATATTCATATCCATTCTACATTTATAGTTTGGAATAAAACTCTAATTCTGAGCTAGTCTCACTTGGGGGTAGTTACATCATTAGAGTTTTCATTAAAAACATGCAAAACTAACAAAAAGGATGCAACGAGGGCATATAAATACATACCATGCTCTAATCTTTCATAGTCAGAATCCAGGAGAAATGTTTTAAAACGATTAGACACATAGTGGAAGGCCAAGAACTTTAAATAATAGAGATTGAATTCAAACTCAGTTGGATACTGGTTGTGAACCTGAAACAAGAAAAAAAAAAAAAAGATTGAATCCGAACAAAAAAGCAAATGCCAAGCCACTGAATGCTGACCCGAGACACGCAGGGGGTCATCTGCCATTCATCCAACCAACGCCATGAGTGGAGATGGGACGGGAATCAGCTTCTCTGGCATCTACTACATGTGAGACACCAGATTAGGGAGTTTATAAATATCTTGTTTAATTTCTACAATATTGGAAGACAGGCATTATTACTCTCACATCTCGTGTGAGGAGGCTTAGGATCAGCATCAATTTACCCAAGTCACACAACAGTAACTACTGAGGTCAAATTTGAACCCTGGCCTGTTCGGTTTCAAGCTCTGTGCCCCACTCACTATGTTATACTGTTAGAGGCACTTGACAGATATAAACTAATCCGAGTTATGGTTCTTGCTCTCCAGGCGTTTGTGGTTTAATGGTGTGAAACACAAGGAACACTGAGCTTACAGAAGTTTGGCAATGAGAGAATTGGGAAGAGAAGGGAGTGACTTTAGGGGGACAGCAAGAGACATGTTCTGGACAAAAGAAACATGCACATGTCTGAAGGTAATCCAGAAGGAGCCGATAAAGAACAAGTTTTAGAGAAAGAGCTAATGACTAAGAGAATAAGGCCCTGGAAAAGCAAGAATGAGTGAGGCTAGGCTCAGATATAGAGAACAGTCTTGGCTGGATCAGGGAGAAAAGACATGTTCAAATGCCAAGGGGAAGGGGAGGAGCTTAGACCTTTTAACTTTATTTTTCATCAGTAAACTAGGCAGTGAAGTCACTGGACACGGGAGTAAGGAGAGGGAAGGAGTAGGAGGGAGAAGGCAGAGCACAGCTGGAAGTCACTGAGTCACTATGTCTAGAGCATACTTTAGACGCACTGTATGCAGGTGTGGTGGAGCCAGCTTATATTGGCAGAAGGCAGGCAGATGACCTGTGACCCCCCGTCACCGGCAGTCTCGCTGCTGCCATGCTCACTCTCTCATGACCAGTTAGAGAATTTTGTTTGGTTAAGTTTCAATCATAACTGTACTTGCCTAAGAGCTGTTCCAAATGACTAAAAGTCAGCTTTCCTCTCCAGGTTTAATTTGGCCACCCAGACCCACACTTGCTCAGCCTAAGTGAGTAGGCATGTGTGGGATATGCGGAATGTCCAATAGATCAATGGGAATTTTAAGTCATGATGTAAATATTGATTTTTCAGAGCTTATCATCTGGTTAGAAACCTAGTTTTCTGTGATTAAAGTGTTCTTTTTTTCTGTGACACTTTCTTCTAGGCTTTTTCATTGAACTAAAATTTGAGCTTATAAGTAGTGCAAAATAAAATAGGTTTGAGGAAGACGCACTGAGAGTGTCAGCACAGGCAGTGGGCACGGCTCGTGATGGCTGGGCAGCATGTCATCCTCTGGGTTGTTAGGTGCTACAAAAGTCTGTACTAAGTATGAGTTTTCTCAGCAGTGAAAATGAAGGGATTACATACCATGGGTTTCCTGTGATTATGGTAGATGAGTAACTAATTATAAAGACTAGGTATACTTGAAAAGTTTATAGTTATAATTAAATAAAATTTAAGTCAATCAGACACATTTAAGGTTCATCATTATTTTGCAGCACTATCATGAGCATAAACATAAGTTTATCAGCTGGATGTGGTGGCCCATGCTTGTAATTAGAGTACTTGGGAGGCCGCGACAAAAGAATCGGAGGTTCGAGAACAGCCGCTACAACGTAACAAGGCTTTCAGCAACCTAGTGAGACCCTGTTTCAAACTAAAAACTAAAATAGAGTTTGGGGTGTGGCTCAGAGGTAGAACTCCCCTGGGTTCAATCCCCAGTATCACACACAAAAAATAAGTTTATCTAAGTGGTTATTAGAATTAGTAATACTTTCATCCATTTCTATAATGGAAAATAAATAAATAAAACACCTTTTCTTTCCCTGCTTTGTGAATTGTTTGTCTTAACTATGTCCCTTAGCCCAGCAATTCTCATTCAACGCTTGACCTATTGATGCACATGCACACCAGGCGGCCCTTGGCTAGACTCTCCACTAGGCCTGGTTCTCTGGTGTTCTGATTCTGTAAGCAGTGCTCAGACCTCAAGTTTCCTGTCAACCTATCCCTTAATGTCATGTAAAGCTATCTAGTTAGAGCTCCTGGTTTGAAGTCAATAGCACCAACCCCAAGGGCCACATGATGAAGAGGGGTGACTCAGATGAACAAGGGTGGTTGGACAAAGAAGGGGACAGGCCAACTGAGGATACAACTTGGTTCCCTACCATCTGAGAGAGTCTTGGGAGAAGAAATGTGCGGTGTGCTCAGGCCAGGTGAGCCCAGCAGCCCTTGGAATAAAATGTCAGTAGTCACAGGCCAGCCCCTGGCTCACTGTCTCCTGGGGAAGAAGAGTTCAGGGTTCTTTCTACTGACCTGGTCCACCATAAGTTCTAAAAACACTTCCAAAAACCTTTATTAAACAAAGTCCCAGTAACATTTCTCTCAATGACTACTCTCCATAGAAACCACTTGCCTTACACATGCCTGTGTCTTTCCTTGATTATTCTGATAGTTAATATGCTCAGGAATACAATTTGGAAAATCCACTTCTGAGGTAAAGCAGAGCGGAAATGATACTGGGTGTGACCGTGAGTTGAACTTCCAGGCATTTTGGGAAGATCACATGTTAGTATTACAAGCCCAGCTCCTCTCCAAGTGGAAAATACTTTCACAGTGCACTGTGCTGAGGGCTTGGCCCCGCCGCCAGCCCTGCCCTCCACAATTAGGTCAGAGAGGCCACTTAGCTGAGGCCTCTGGCACTCACTCACCCTGCTTGAGCTGGAACTGGTACTTAGAGGCATCAAGGAGTGAGTGCTTGTGGGCACTCACAGTGTGTGTGTGCCACAGGGGTGCCTGCAGTTGGTAACTGCTTGGGGTTGAAAAAGTCTGCCCCCAAGCTGGGGCTCATGATCAGGTCTATTGGAAGCAGAGAAGATGCAGATCAACTTGGTTTTTACTCTTCAGCAACAGTTAAAGTAACAAGCATGTGAGAATTTCTTCAGTGGAAAAAATGTCAGGGCCTGGAGGCGGGGGTGATCGGTACTCAGATACCACCTCTCAAGTATGGCATTAAGAAACACAAGAATTTTCTGAAATGTCTTTCTAACCATAACTGATGAAGAAATGAAGCCCGATTTAATTCACAAGATGAAATCTGGTGACTAGATTTCCAGTAAGCAAGAAAAGTCACACTGTCTCCATTTAGTCCAGCATCCCAGGGACTTGGCTTGTCCCGTTCCTTGGCTTCGTCTCCTCCCTGTCAAATGGGACAACTGTGCTCTTCTGCAGTACCACACCTCGGTGGCCTCCAAGAGACACAGCCCCATGCTGCTGCTGCTTTAAGTATTATTTTAATATAGAAGAAATGGAATCAAGCCAGAGAGAATCTCCTCTCAGGACTTAATTTATGGAGGATGAGTGTAAGTTTAGAGATTTGTTTACCACAAGATTTTCTGTCTTAACGGCTTTAATGAGGTATAACCGACATACAATAAGCTGCATGTACTTAATGTATACAAACTAACAAGTTGTGACATCCCTCTACCCCTGTCAAACCAACACAACTGAAACAATGTAGGATCCATAACCCCCCGAAGCTTGCTTGTGCCCCTTTTGCCTCTCACCGCACTCCCCTCCCCAAGCGAAAACTCACTTGCTTTTTGTCACTACGGATGAGGTGTATTTATTACAACTTGATATAAATGAAATCATAAGTATATATTCTTTTTTGTCTGCCTTACTTAATTAGCATAATTATTTGAGAAGCACCCACATTATTGAGTTATTAGTAATTCATCTCTTCTTTTTTTGGTACTGGGGCTTGAACCCAGGGGCATTCTACCTCTGAACTATATCCCAAGACCCTATTTTATTTTTTATTTTGTTTTTTGTTTTTTGCGGACCGGGGATTGAACCCAGGGGCGTTCTACCTCCACGCTACACCCTCGGCCCTATTTTTTATACTTTATTTTGAAACCGGGTCTCATGAAGTTGCAGAAGCCTCACTAAGTAGAGAGAGAGAGAGAGAGAGAGAGAGAGAAAGACAGGGAGAGAGAGAGAGAGAGCTGAGGCTGGCCGCGAACCCGGATCCTCCGGTCTCTGCCTCCCAAAGTACTGGGATTACAAGCGTGCACCACCACGCCCAGCTTTATTTTTTATTTTGAAACAGGGTCTCACTAAGTTACTGAGAGTCTTGCTAAGTTGCTGAGGCTGTCCTTGAACCTGTAATCTTCCTGTATCAGCCTCCCAAGTACTAGGATTACAGGTGTGCACCACCACACCTGGCTTCTCATTTTTGATACTGGTAATGTTTATCTTCTTTCTTTTTTTCCCTTCAGTCAGTCTAGTTAGAAGCTTATGAATTTTATTGATCTTCTCAAAGAATAGCTTTTGGCTTCATAAGTTTTTTTTATTGTTGACCACAGATTTTTGAGGCCTAAAGATAAGTGTGTTTCAAATAAATTTAAGCTTATCATTATTATCAAATAAACATATTATCATAGAATTGAGAATAATAGTATCTCAGCCAGTAAATTAATTCTATATGAGCATTGCCCTAACGATGCTAAAGACAGTTTTAGGCCTCTCTCAGATACCATTTGGATTTTCTTGTTCAAAATAATTTTGTATTTATCTTGCCAAGGAGAAAATATACAGATTTAAAAGACTAAACTGTATGAGGCATTTTAGTTTTATTTTCCATTAAGGAATGGAACCTGCCAGTTCCACTTATTTATAAGAATTAAATCTGAAATGGAATTTGGAGAAACATGAATTTATAGGGTCTTATTTTTTGCCCATGAGCCATTAAGGTCTTTGTAAAATTTAAAACTGCCCATAAAAACAAGCTATGACTCTAGTCCCAGGAAAGATCAACATTTTGGAAATAATAAGTAATAAAACTGTATTCTGCTTTCAGGTATTATAAATATTAAACTGTAAGAGATACTATATAGAATGGTACCAATGTGGAAAACTGTGGGCATGGTTAGATATAATAAAGAAAAATAAGTAGCTAAAATTAAATTTCTTTATTTCACAGATTAAGATTTAACAAACATTAACTGTGCCTTTTGTACTGTGTCAATCACTTTACATAAGAGTTGTAAATTCTTCCATATTATATGGGCTCAATATTAAAAGACAATGCAAAAATTGCTTTGTTATATAACAGCTTGGATTCTATACAATTTTGCCAGTTTTAGTTGAACTGGACGCAGGCAGATGCCAGGAATTTTTGAATATCCCATGCACCATCAGCTATAGCTACGTTGTCAACAGGAATGGATACATTTCACAGCAACCAACCTCTGCGGTGTGGCTTAGCTGCTCCAACATGAGCTCACAAGAAAGGCTCATGTCTTCGAAAGGCAAATAGCTTTTGTCTTTGGAGTAGGACCTTGTATAGTTCTGGCACACTGTAACCACAAGGAGAATCACATCACCCAGCCAGGCCAGAGTGAGCCAATTTACAATTTGAATAATCTTTGAAGGGAAAAGTCAAAACAGTTATTTTTCTCAAAGTAGGCAACAGTGGAAAAAGTTCTGGGATGCTCTCAAGGAGTTACTCTCATGCTGAAATAAACGGGACGCTCCCTCATGCTTCCCGTTTTCACTCATCGTACATGTATTTTCTTCCTTGGTATTATATTTTAAAAATAAATTTTAGGTAAAAAAACTTCATTTCTTGTATTTTTGGATGTATTTTCTTTTTCAAAGATTTGGCTCAACTATTTTAAGAAAAGGAAGCATCCTGTAATGATATCATTGAGCTAAGCCAACAACAACAAAAATCCGCCAGATGTTGCTATTATGCAACAGTGATCGAGCATTTATAATTCATCTGACACCTGGGTATACTGGCGTAAACAATGGCTTCTTATATGATGAGGCAGTTCTAATTTAAGATCAGTGCTTCATCTGTTTTCTTTGTAACTTTATTAGTACTAATGGACAAGTCCAGGCATATGTCCATGTACTGCCTTTTGGCATTCGGCATGTTAGAAATGGTTAACAAGCATGGAACGCATTCCATCGGGGAAAGTTTTGCTTGCTGCTGTGTAATTTTGAACTTATTTATTAAATATTGTTGGGCCTGGCCCTGTTTTGTGTCCCTGAGAGACTGAGGACAGCACTAATTCAAATGATTTGGCAGATGTCAGAGTCATGTAAAGTACGAGTGTTCACTTGAAAGGCATTCAAAGAAGGCATTTTCTAATGCCTGAGACCAGTATGTAGGAGATGATGAAACACTACCTTGTAATTAAGTCTGGGAGAGTCAGAAACACTATTTGTTAACCATAGACTTCTCAGGTTCCTCTGTTTTCAAATGAATACACAATCCTTCTTCAGCACAAAATAATTTGCTTAACCAAAGCTGATACCTATCGCAGCCAAGCATCCTTACAGTACTGCAATTAAGGTCACATGCATCCTCTGTCATGACTTGTCTGCACTCGGGTTAGTATGTATGAGGTACTAAGTCAAAAGAGAGTTCAGGCGGATTGAAAAAAAATTAAATTAAATTTCGATTATAAAGACATTTAATGTGGTACAACTAGAAATGAAATCATACTCACAGGGCATTTAGCGCCGGAACAATATTACTTCCTACAGTTGGTGAAGCATTCACTTACAATTGGGCTTTCATTAAAAGTCAACTTCTGTTTTGCTTTATTCATACGCCCTCAGGGATATTCACAGAATACAGGTTGCTTCCTAACATTCTAGACTCCTCACACTCCTGTCCCATTCCCAGCAATAAAATGTAAGCATTACATTCCAAAATAAGGATTAGTGCACTTCCATCTGCGAGGACGCCATGTCTTGCATGAGTACCTCTCATCTTTTTGTGTGTGTGAAACACTGGGGATTGAACCCAGGGGATTTCTACCTCTGAGCTACATCCCAGCCCCTTTTATTTTGAAACAAGGTCTCGCTAAGCTATAGTGCACTGGCCTGGAACCCGTGATCCTCCTGTTTCAGCCTCCCAAGTACTGGGATTAAAGGATGCACCACTGTGCCTGGCTGAGAACGTCCCATCTCTTATGGAATGTGAATAGATTCTTCTGCTGACTTTAATATTTAGGTATGCAGAACTCTGCAAGGTAAACACAGAGATTTAACATATTTAGTAGTATATTTAACTTAAGCAAAATTTAGCTATACAAGGTCAGCTCTCTGAAATCCTCTTCCCATTAAAGGAAATGATTTCTTTTTTGGTGTTACAGGGGGTCAAACTCAGGGGCATTTTATATCTGAACTATACCTCAGCCCTATGTGTGTGTGTGTGTGTGTGTGTGTGTATGTGTTTTGAAATAGGGTTTTGCTAAATTACCGTGTGCTACTAGCATCAAACCTTTGATCCTCCTGTCTCAACTGCCCAAGTACTGGTATTATAGGCATGCACCACCATGCCTGGCTTATATATCTTATAAATCAACTGGAATCGACATTTTACCAGTTTTAGCCATGTATAGAACACTTACTTCCCTTTATGTCCCCCCATTCATAATTCTCTTCACTATTTCTGTGATACACACAAAGAAATACATTAAATAGCTGGGTGTGGTGGCGCACGCTTGTAATCCCAGTACTTACGAGGCTGAGACCAGAGAATCTGGGTTCGCGGCCAGCCTCAGCTACTTAGTGAGGCCCTCTGCAACTTAGTGAGACCCTGTTTCAAAATAAAGAATAAAAAATACGGCTGGGGGTATAGCTTGGAGGTAGAATGCCCGTGGGCTCAATCCCCAGTACTGCAAAAAAAAAAAAAGAAATACATTAAACAGTATTATTACTTTTTGTTTCAAAATTCAAGAGGAGAAAGTCTATTACATTTACCCATATGTTTACTTTGCTTTTCTTTATTCTTTCCTAATAACCCCGAATTCCTCCTTTTATCATTTATTTTTGAAGGACTTCCTCTAGCCATTTAGGTCTATGATCCATTTCAAATAAATTTTTGTGATTGATATGAGATAGGGTCAGGGTTCATACTTTTCCATACAGATAACCAGTTTTTCCAATATCATTTGTGGAAAAGCCTCCTTTTCCCATGTTTTGGTTTTATGGTTATTTTCTGTGGGAGCAGTTGTCCTTAGGGTCTAGCCCCTCATTTGTGGAAGTAGAAGTCAAATTTCCTCATTTTTAAATTTCATTTTACTTTGTGAAATCATTCTACCTCTGAGTTATATCCCTAGCCCAATTTTTTTTTTTTTTTGAAACAGGGTCTCACTAAGTTGCACAGGGCCTTGTAAAGTTGAGGCTGGTTGCAAACCCACAATCCTCTGTCTCAGCCTCTCCACAATCCTCTGTCTCAGCCTCTCAAGTACTGGGATTACATGCATGTGCTGCCACACCTGGCAAATGTGGACATTTTCTTTTCTTTTCTTTTTGGGGTACTGGGGATTGAGCCCAGGGGCATTCTACTTGTGAGCTACACCCACAGCCCTATTTTTTATTTTTATTTTGAAACAGGGTCTCACTACTTGCTGAGGCTGTCCTTGAACCTGCAATCCTCCTGTCTCAGCCTCCCAAGTACTGGGATTACAAGTGTGTGCCACCACGCCTGGCTAAATGTGGACATTTTCTATGTACCTAGGTATGTTATCTTAGAAGGCTCAGAAAAGAAGTTTGTTAAACAAACAGCCTGTGCTCAGCTTAATTCTTTAAAAACAAAAAGCTGAAATGGGTTTAGTTTAGTTCTTATTAAAGTTAAAAAGTGCACAGGAATGACTCCGCCTGCCTTTCTTCTCGATGAGTTTATGCCTCACCGATTTCTACGGGAGAAGTGACTGATGTTTCCTCATTTGGTTTCTGTTCCTATATGCTCTTTACTCATTATGGGAGTTTGACTTTAATAGTTAATGATGACAAAGACCCCAAAAGAAAGTGCTTCATTTAGCATTAGACTGAATTATCAGTGATATGATCTTAATGCAGGAGTAAAACTGGTTGGGTGTACTTACTGAGACAGAACATAGGCCTTCAGTAAAGAGCCTTCTTAAGAATTTCAAGGGAAATCTGACATGGCATTGACTCCATTATTATGTTCAAATTGGATATGAAGAAGAGTAATTCTTTAGGGAATATGGAGCCACTGAAGGTTTTTGTTTGCTCTGAAGATTTTTGCAAAGGGGAATAATAGCATGGTATCTGAGCTTTCAGAAGATCATATTAGCAATACTACTTAGGATTTTCTAGGTAGTCTTGATCAAGGGTGTGAAAGGATGAACAAGACTTGTGGTCAAATTTTCATTAATTCATTGATAATACACATTTATCAAGTATCTATTATATTCCAGAGATGAAAATGATCACATTAGATATTAGAGACATGAATACTAATATAACAAAATCCCTGTACCCAAGAATTCTCAGTCTAAGTAGAAGGCAACAGAAACAGAAATAAATATACTATGCTAGTGTCATAGATGCTACCAGAGAAGACTGTACAGGACTCATCAGGAGTAATAGAGGCGATGAGGAAGAGGTTCAAAGATCACTTAGAATCATGAAATAAAATAACATATACAGTGATCATGAGAGTGCTGGTACAAACCAAGCCGACAATCCGTATTCGCAATTGCTGTTAGGAATGGGGGTCTGTGGAGGCAGGAAACAGGACAATAAGAGAATGAGTAAGTGCTCTCATGAAGAACTCCCACCCTTCCTTTCACCTGTCTAGAGGAGAGAAGAGATTCTTTCTCCTTTCCCTTGGCCTCAGTGAAGCTTTCTGCTTCAGAGACAATAGTCTCCAAATTTCTCCCTCATCTATTTGCCAAAGGAGTATGAATAGGAAAGCTAATATTCAAACAGAAAACAAAGATGGCATTAGTTGCAAAGAGTTGAAAAGTATAAGCTCAACCTTGTTACCAGTGCCTCCAGATGCTGCCTGGGCAGATGGATTGAAATGATTCAACAGCTCTTTTCTTTAGCAGCAAACTGGAGCAACTGAATGCACAGGCTCCTCTTGGTGTGTGTGTGTGTGTGCTCGTGTGGAGGGCAGCAGGGATGGACAGTCACTGTGAGTGGGTATGGAATTTCTTTTGGGGAGATGAAATATTCTAAAGTTGTAACTGTTGCACAACTCTGTAAATATACTAAAAACTACTGAGTTATACATTTTAAATAGGCAAACTGTATGAAATATAAGTTATAGTCCAATAAAACTGTTATTCAAGTGATTAACAGAATAAAATTCAGGTGACTAATAGAATAAAAACAAACAAATCAAAACATAACCACATGCCAACTTAACCTTTTCAGAAGTTTTCAGAAGTTCCAATTCTGGTTCCTGAAAACATTTCTATCTTTCCTTCCAATAGTGTTTGATATGCCAGAATCTAGTCGCCTACTCCTGGGGTTGTGAAGATGAAACAAGGCTGGAAATGTCAACCCTGCTTTTCCTAGGTCAACTTAGCCTTCACCTTGAGAGCCCAGTGCTATCCCATTCTCAGCCCTATTCTGAGCAAAGTCCCCCCCACCAGAGGTCTGTTACTGATGTACCTGGGATGAAGATGGGGGTGGGGGGCCCGAGAGCACACGCCTCTCCCTACCCTCACGAGGTTTGCCTGGATTATATACCGGGCTTCTGTGTGGCCTCTTGATTAGCCCCATGAAGTTGCCCTGTCAAATGGGGCCAGTGTTCTCAACTCCATAAGCCTGCCTTGCTGGCCCTATTTCTCTGGGGATTAGGCTATACCTCCTATGATCCCAGGCACATGGTAGGGCCCTCCCCAAATGGGTAGACATGTTGGATTTTAGGCCATGCCATTTTTGTTGTTCTACCCCAGTCCTTAGAGAACGTGCCCAAGTCTGCTCCTCCTCTGTGGGATGGTAATTTAGAGTGATGACTACCTCCCTTGGGGGCCAGCCCAGTAGCCAGCTCAGCAGTCCTAATTTCAGAAACCAACTAGTTCTTTTTCTTCTCCATTCCCAAGGGGCTACTGTAAAGATTTTGGCAGGTGCTCTGGTTGAGTTATGACAGGAAGGTACCTGGCACAGCATTGCAATGCTAGTAAGTGCTAGCACTTTTCTTTCCTTCACATTAAATCAATTTAAACTTGCTCTACTTACCTGGTGTACACAGTCTAAGAACTGTAAGAAGACTGGAGCAAAGCCACTGCCCTGGCAGTTGAGTGTCAAACTGCTCCGCTGGCTGAATTTATGCCCAAAAGACAGCCACTCTTTTTCCACCAGCATCCGGAAGCCTTCAAGTGTCCTGTAGAAGGGATCGCTGAGTAACTGCACCAGGGATGTCACCTAGGGTACAAGTGGGACAGACATTTCATTAATTTCAGTCCTGAAAAAGTCCTGTTGCTAAGATGAAAGCATTTTCTTTTTTTTTTTTTTTGTGGTACTGGGGATAGAACCCAGGGGCATTCTACCTCCGAGCTATACCTCCAACCCTATTTTTTATTCTTTATTTTTAAAACAGGGTCTCACTAAGTTGTGGAGGGTCTCACTAAGTAGCTGAGGCTGGCTGTGAATCTGCGATCCTCCTGTCTCAGCCTCCCAAGTACTGGCATTACAAGTGGTCACCACCACGCCCAGCAAAAGCATTTCCTTTTGAGGATAGCAATTCACAAGCAAAGTTACCCAGACAGCAAGTCTGTTCACTGACTGCTTCAGAAAGGCCAATCAAATGAATTCTGCAAACTTTCCAGTAAAAACTAAAATGCAAATTTATTTTGGCTACATGATTTCTTTCAATCCTTGACTTGCCAGTTTGCTGACCGTGGCCTTTCTCCAGGCTAATTAATGAGGTCAAGGGATCAATTTAAACCTATTCTACTTTTTCACAGGTAAAGGTTAATGTCTTAAGATAGTTTGTATTCATACTTTTCATTCTGGAGTGAGTAAAGGAAGGGCTTAGAGAGAGCCAGGGAAAGCAACAGACAAAACCCAGAAAGGATGGTCCACATCTCACACCGCTGGTCAGGCCTGCATGGTACGCCTGTGGATGTGGCACCTGATGCCTCAGCCAGAGCGCCAGCCTGTGTGGGGGCTGACAGCTCATGGCACGGAGCGTCCTGATGGATACCAGGTGGTGTTTAACATGGGACTTTCTCTGTCCATAATCACATTGGTCATTATAAAAAGATTAATCTGCAGAATTTAAAAAGTAAATTGAAATACAAATATAAAATGAAATATCTGAAAATACATGTAATAGTTTACTTGTGCAGTGATGTCCCAGCCTTCTTCCAAACAGACCAAAACTGAAGAACCATTCTCAAGTACTTCTGATACAACCACAGCCAGCTGCATTATCCTGTGAAGCTGGGAGACATGAAAGGAGACACGATTAGACCAAGCACCTCCTGAGCACAGAGCACAGACAGACTTGCTATTGACCCTGGATAATCCAACTAGCTAGGCATGAGGCACGTGGACAAATAACCACCTAATGTTTTAAATACTTAAAGTTCTTGTCAAATCAAGATTAAACAATAACATGTTTTAAAGGTAAACACATAGCCGGGTGTAGTGGCGCATATCTGCAATCCCAGTACTTGGGAAGCTGAAACAGGAGGATTGCAGGTTCGAGGACAGCCTCAGCAATGTAGTAAGACTCTTGGTCACCTAGCAAGAAACTATTTCAAACTAACTAACTAAATAAATGAATAAAAAAGGGTTGGACGTGTAGCTTGGGGGTAGAATGCCCCTGGGTTCAATCCCTAGTACTATCAAAAAAGAAAGAAAAAGGTACACACATCTTAAAACAATGTGTTCAGATGATGCATAATAAAACAAAATGATCTTATATAATTTCTTTAAAAGTAGAAGGGCTATAATTCCATAAAGTAGAAAAGACAGAGATTCTAAGTGGCCTTCTCAATAGTTACTAGATTTAAAATTTGTTTTTCCATGATGTGTAGGTTCTATTTCAGATACTCTTAATTCTCTGGAATTAGTGTGATTGTTGTGTAACATTGTAAGTATATGAGAAAGTACTGCAATATATAGTTTAAAAAGAGAAATCTTATAGTAAATGAACTCTATGTTTATCTGTCTGTGTTTTACAAGGGAAGAAAACCTCCATTTGTGCTCAGTTTTTAAAGCCAAGCCAACTGACTTAACGTCCAAATGAGCAAGACTTGTGTTTTAACAGGCGTTTTGAGCATCACATGACATAATTTGCAGTATGAACCCAACTCTGATATACAAAAAACAATGTTTTGAACAGCGGTAGGTTATATTTTTGGTGTGTGTGATATTGGGGACCCAGGGGGCATTCTACCTTTGAGATACACCCCCAGTCCTATTTTATGTTTTGCTTTGAAACAAAGTCTCACAAAATTGTTGAGGGCCTTGCTAAGTTGCTGAGGCTGACCTCAACCTGAGATCCTCCTGTCTCAGCCTCCCAAGTACTGGGATTACAGGCATGCACCACAACGCCAGGCTAGAGCTAGGCTATTTTAAGCACAGGAGTAAGGTATGTACCCTGCCCAACAATGGGAAGCTCCTCACTTGCTATTCCTATAACACAGTTATCTTATCACCAGGCCTAAATTCTCTTGAGTCTAGCATTTGCTCTAACAGTTAACTTTTAAAATGCCACTATCCCAAGTGGGGCAATATTTTCCACTGACTTTAGTCTCTAACTTCTGGTACACTTCCACTTTTCAGCAAGGAGAAGAGCACCAAATATACCAGAAGTGCAGACAAGAAGTTAGGCGGTGGGGACAATTTGTGCTGGGGCTCATAGCCTAGGGACAGAAGAAAGTATCGATTAGCCCCTTTCATGGGTATTCAGGGTATTCTAAACTGCCTTAAGAGTAATGAACATATCCTGATATATATATAACCACTTTCATATGTGGCTGTTTCTCTGTAATTTAAGTGCCTTA
This sequence comes from Glis glis, assembly GCA_004027185.1. Taxonomy (NCBI): domain Eukaryota; kingdom Metazoa; phylum Chordata; class Mammalia; order Rodentia; family Gliridae; genus Glis; species Glis glis. The sequence continues at coordinate 52,428 of PVJS01005591.1, forward strand.
TGAACAGTTACTGTCCTGGGTACTGACATTGTTTTTTGGCTTCTTTGCCTTTTAGGCCAACGTACTATGGGAA
>PVJS01005591.1:53628-63660 GCA_004027185.1 Glis glis
CAAAAAAAAAAAAAAAAAAAATAGGGCTGGGGGTGTAGTAGCCTGGAGGTAAAATGCCCCTGGGTTCAATACCTGGTACCACACACACACACACACACACACACACACACACAAAAGAAACTCAGTGATCAAGAATTCTACCCCTCACTTCCTATGTCACATTGTTTCCAGAGACTGAAAGGCTGCACAGCAGGCCACAACAAAGGGGGAGGACCGAGAGTGTGTGGGGATGTTTTTCTCAGGTTCTGCGAGTCCCCTTGGGCCTCTCTGTGCGTTGTAAGACATGCTGCCCCAGCCTTACCTGCGGGAACCACTCAGAGTCCCCCAGGGCTTTCAGGAAGGTCACTTCTGAGTCAGTAGGGATGGCGCTTGGGATACATGCCCTCATCAGCTTTTTAAAACTGGCTTTCACTTGTCGGATTTCATGAAATTCAACAGGAACAAACTCACAATTTAAAGCAAATTCTACCTTGAAGCTCTGTGAAAAGAGAAGCAGAGAATTAGGCAGATGAAATGCTATAGGTAAAGAGCAAAGCTTTCAGTGGGGCGATGCTTAATGATATACAGTTGGCTGAGGCCATGTAGCTGCAGAGGCTGCAACGGGTCAAGAAAGTCAATCTGCTATGCAGCTCCTGTGTCAGCAGTGATGGAAGATCTAGTAGTTTTCCTGGAATGGCAAATCTCATCCTTTTTAGAGGTAGATTACTTAGCTTAGGAAGGCTGCCGTTCTGAGAATCTGAAGAGACTACTGGTAGGCTGGAACTTGATATAGCACCAAGGGATAAGTCAATTCTAAGGCCATGAACCTGGAGGTTTAAAGAAGAGCTAGTGACACATGGACAGCGTGGTTAATCCAACAGTATGAACTACATCTTCCCAAGACCCATGATGTAATTGAAAGGTAATACACTGTTGGATTTCCAGAACTGTACAAATTAAATTTTGTAGATATCCAAATACTTGTTTATTATCCAACTAAAACATGTTTATTGTAAAAATAAAAGTAGAGATAAACATTGAGAAAAATAAAAATCACTATTTCAGTGCCTCAAACTACTGACGTTATGGTTACATTTTTAAAGTCAATAATAAAAAAAATTGTATGTAATCAAATGTGAAATATTTTGTTTATTTCTACCTTTGGAATAATATTTTTTCACTCAATATGAAACAAGTATCAACTATATTTATTTGAGTACTTTTCCACTTATATCTTTAATCCATATGAAATTTATTTTGTATTAAGTATGAACTATTGCATTTGTAATTAAAAATTCTGGCCCAGTGGTGTATTTCATTTTGATAATCTGGTTGACTAGTTCTGAAGAAAATTTAAAAGTCCTTTAACTTTTCATGCCAAAGAATGAATGAATTTTCCCAGATTCTTTATACTTTTTTAACATTCTGCTCAAATTATTCTATTGGGCCATTTGCTTTTCAAAGAGTAAAACTACTTTCTAGAGGTTGGTTGTACAATAGTGCGAATGTATTCAATGATACTAAACTGTACACTTAAAGATGGTTATGATGAGCCGGGCATGGTGGCGCATGCTTGTAATCCCAGTACTTGGGAGGCTGAGACCGGAGGATCCGGGTTTGCCGCCAGCCTCAGCTACTTAATGAGGCCTTCTGCAACTTAGCGAGACCCTGTTTCAAAATAAAGAATAAAAAATAGGGCTGGGGATGTAGCTCAGAGGTAGAATGCCCCTGGGTTCAATCCCCAATACTGCAAAAAAAAAAAAAAATGGTTATGATGGTTTTGTTATGTGTGTTTTACCACAATTAAAAAAACCCAACTGCTGTCAAGGATTTATATATATAGGGTTTATTTAATATGTTATATTGATTATAAGAGTTTTTTAAAAAGGCCTGTTAAAAATTTAAAAGAAAACAAAAAGAAATCTAAAGTTTTTTTTTGGGGGGGGAGAAGGGTACTGGGGATGGAACTCAGGGGGCATCCTGTCTCTAAGCTACACTCCCAGCCCTATTTTATTTTTTATTTTGAAACAGGGTCTCGCTAAGTAACTGTGCACTGCCCTCAAACCTGCAATCCTCTGGTCAGCCTCTCAAGTACTAGGATTACAGGCATGTGCCACCATGCCTGGCTTCCTAAGGGTTTCTTTGAATATCATTTCTAATATGTATTGAGAAAAAAGTTTCTAGGGATTGAACCCAGTACTGAGGATTAAAACCAGGAGCACTCTATCACTGAGTTATATACCCAGCCCTTTTTACGTATTTATTTTGAGACAAGCTCTTGTTAAGTTGCTGAGGCTGGCTTCAAACTTGTGGTCCTGTTGTCTCAGGTTCCCGAGTTGCTGGGATTAGAGGCATGGTCCACTGTGCCCAACTTCTTTGTCTTAATAAATCTATTTTTAGGAGGGTACTCTGATGAAATAATCCAAAATATAGGGGAAAAAAACCCTGCTAGTGAATTATACCTCAATAGAAAATAAAAAACCTATATGCTTGGAAATGTGAACAATTTTACATATAGAAGATAAAGAAACCTAAATGTGTGACATTATTGGATGTGAAGTAGTGAGTAAAATAATTATGAAAAAGGGCTGGGGATATAGCTCCGTGGTAGAGCACTTGGTAGGACACACAAGGCCCTGGGTTCTATCCTCAGCATTGGAAAAAAAGAAGACTACTATATAACATGGAAATGTAATATTAAGGCTTGAGATAAAAAAAACACTTAGCAATATTATGAGTTCCTTTCTATTATTTTAAACTTATAGTACATAAAAGAGTTTATCAGGAAAAATAGATTCCTATTTTCCAACTATCCATGTACGGCTATCATATAAACCAGGAGTTTTAAGCACAGTGTTGAGACAAGCTGTTAGGTTATAAGGAATTTGTTACTCCTACTAATTATGAATTTAAAAAGGTAAAGAAGGACAAATTCAGGATTATTTTTCAAACAAGTTTTCTGTCACTGGCTTTCCTTTATTTTTCCTCTTTTGGGAGATAAAGTTATGTTGTTGTAACTGGACGTCACTGTGTTAGCTAGAATGTGGCGAAGAGCAGAACTAATAAAAAGCAAAACCTGAATGGAATATATAAAATTGCTAAAACTCTTGTGCCAAGATGGTGGGATTTTGTTTTTTAGATATAATACTTTATTGGTGACAGAAAAGAAGGAAGATGAAAGCGGGAAGGAAGAAAGGATGCATCCCAAGTGGTCTTTATTACTCAAATATGCACAATCACCCAGCTAGTCTGAGGACTAACATGTAAATGGAAGAGCAGAGGTGATGAGCATTCAGGAGCCAAACTGTGGGGAGTGACTCAGATCATCTAAGTGTGCTGAAAGATGGACAGCCTATGCTCTGGAAAGACGCAGGCGCCAAGGAAGCTGTCCAGGCAACCTTGGATTGCTGTTGAAATGAATTCCGATTATTTTTTGGATATAAAATTATCTGCTGTCTCAGAAGACATGTATGCAGATTTAAAAATCAAGCATTAACCCAGTGGTTTCATGCCCTGTACCCTAAAGGTTAGTGACTAAGTGGTTGCAGCAGTCCAGGCAGTGGGAGAAGAGCTAGCAAAGCCAGTCTGCTACAGAAGAGATGACTCAGTCCCTGGCATCTTAAGAGCCGAGCATGTGGGATCCTGCTGAGGGCACCTTGCTCACAGCCTCTGCGCTACAGTTCAGCCAAAGGTCTGTCTGGATTGCCCAGTGCTAACCTTTGAGGGGATTTCTGAATTAACGAATACTTTCATTTCCTATACTCTTGTCAGTAGTGATAAAATTTATTTTCTAAAGTGTGACTTGGAAAACAATGACCTTGAGAAATGACTATTGCTTTCGGAGGTAGAGATTAACGTCACGATTTATAAGATCTCAGCATAATGAAGCTCTTTAGGAGAAAAATAATACGAATTGGAGCCTGGGGATAAAGCTCAGTGGTAGAGTGCTTGCCTAGCATGCATGAGGCCCTGGGTTCAATCCCTAGCACCCCCTTCCCCACACACTGAAACTGATTAGTATCTAATATATTGAATTCTCTGACATATTTTATGACATGAGCTCTATAGATACAGCCTTGAAAAGTTTGAAAAATATGACTTAGAGAACCTAGTCTTGACCTTCCCTTGACTCCATGTATAGTCCTACAAACTGTCCTCTCTCCACCCTTCTCTATCTTCCTGCAGCTTTCTGTATTGATAGGTTTAGCGTCTGCTTTGCCACGGGCACAGATTCCTGTGGAAACTGAATCAAGATGAAAAATGCAGCCTGAGTAAGTCTTATTTCTGTTTTGCATGCATACTTCCTAAGATTCCTGATGTTTATGCTGATTTTTAAAGATTACGGATAAATATTTTCATGGCTAAAATGAACATATACCTATATAAAATATATATGTACAGATACATATATGTGTGTATATAAATTTGAAGAGCTAATTTTTTGAGATTATTAATTCCATATTAAGAATCATGCTACAAAAAAAATTCTAGAAGTGCTGGTTTGTGAAAGGTTTCATAAACTGCCTTAGAGTATCCATAAACTTTCTAAGTGAGAAAAAAAAATCTTACCCTCAATTGTGACTTTTCACCAAATATATAAAGGGCTGCTTGGCGTTTCAAGAGCTGGTTTTGTAGGTAGGTGCTGTTACTAAAGGACGCTGAGTGATCCTTGCCTGCTAGCCGGGCGCCAACATCAATGACGCATGTTGGAGAGCTGATCAAGCGAGTGCTGGAGCGAAGACTGGCCCACACACCTTCACAAAGTCAAAAGGATGGAGTGAGATAATCTACTGTGGGAATGCCACTGAACAAGGAAAAAGATGCATGCTCTGAAGCGACACGTTCAGAGGTAATAGCGAGTTAATTACGTATTCATGGGTCACAAATGATCATTTGCCATTTATTTTTGCAACATAAACATTATTCAGCATAGAATTTCAAAATCATCTATCTTAGACTGAGAAGGACCTAAGAAGTCACTAATATCCCATTTTTGTGTATTGATGTAAAAATTGATATTTATAAATAAATACTGAAATGTAAGTAAAAAGACCGCATTGACACTGGAGATACAGGCGGGACGCAGCAATGAAGCCTGGCACGGAGCATGCTGGGCAGCTCAGTTTCTCAGGGCTAATGAAAGGAGTAAGGAACATGCTTCTGCCTATTTAGTTAGTTCAATGAGAGATCTAGATTAGATATAAACTAGAAACTTACTAAATCTAAAAATAAGAGGCTGGATTTATAACATATTTGTATACCATGCCAAAATGATGTAATTCTAAACAAGATTGTATTGTAGTTTTTCTTCAATATTCATGAAAAATAGTAAGAAATTACAAATTTAGTAATATGAATTTCATTGAAATTTTGAAGGCTTTATTTAAAATGTATAGTCAGAAGCAGATGCCTTCTAAAACAAAGGCCAAGCAAAACAGCTAGAAGAGGAAGTTGACCTTATTAATTAGAAAAATCAAGGATTCTATATGTAAGTGAGATCACTGAATATTAAACATCTGAATACACAGGCATATGCTAATTCTCAAATCTGACTAGCACTGTAGCACCTTCAAAATAGCAGAGCCCCCCACAAATGCCTGGAGACCACGTTTATCCCAGCGAGGAGGCCACAGGGGTGGAGGACTTTCCCAAAGTGGCTTTTCTTCCCCAGGTCTGTAAAGCCTGCTGGAGAAGCTTTAATCTCTGCCCAGTGACAGATCAAGCCATGTTTCTAGGTGACTAGAAGTCCCCATGATAATGTCACGTGTGCTTCTCTATCAGCATTTATGGGATTAGGAGACCAGTTCCCAAGAAAAGGTTTCATAGGTGATTTCTGCTTAATATGTATGTATCTTTTTATATAATCTATCTATAAATTTTTCTTAGATATTATAGCAAGTGTTTTTTTTTTGTAAATGGAATCACAGGAATTCAGAATGTGGATGAGAATAAAGTATACAATTTGACAAACATGTGAAAAAGTTATTTGTAACATACTTTCATATGAAAATGGTTTGAGGTAGTGAGACATCAGGACACATAATACAGTACCTTGATTATGGACTCTTCCCTTAGCTGAAGGTTGGGGATTTGACTGAGTAAAACATTTATCTCTGTACCCATGCACTGGTAGGTAAGATTAAAGACAGAGGAGAAGTGAAATGTATACAGCAGCAAACATCACAGCAGGTTGAGTAAGAGAAGAACAGGCTATTTAATTTTAAGATTAACATAGGGGAAAATGTAAATATAATCAAAGTAGAAGACTTAACAAACAAAAAGCTGCACAGTCACAAAAAAGATGAACTGAGTGCCTGTTAAATGAATCTTCAGCCCCTGTTTATAAATACTATAAGCACAATGAAATGGAGAGCGCAGCAGAAGGTGCCACTAAAAATCATACCAAACGGAACAAGCTTTGGGAGATTGTCATTCAGTCAGAAACAAGCTTCTGTAATAACATTAAGGAATTTGGGTGTGTGTGTAATGTTAGGAATACACTGGCCCTCGTATTGAAGGAGACTGGTTGGTGAATGCTACACGTACAACACATTTGTTCTTAGGTCATCACATCAGGAAAGCAACCATTTTGAATAACTCAGGGCATGCTTTTGCAGTAGAGCACTGAGCATTGCCGCACTATCTTCCTTCTCTTCTTTTTGTTTAGAAATCACGTTTATTTCCCACAAATAAATGTAGCTGCAAGAATTCATGATCCTGTGACAATACCTAATGCCACTAATAAGACAGCTTGTGGTGACTGAAGTGATGACTTCTCTTAAATCCCTACTTGCACCAAAATGATAGGCAGTATTAGAGATGATACTTTTGTAATTTGAGTAATATATTTTTTCCAATAGAAAGACAGTGTTTTGTGACTATGGCAAAATTTAGCTGGTAATAACAAAAATGGTGAGCAGTCACATAATTTCCTGAGCAAAGGAATGGTTCAAGTCAATTAAGGAAAATGATTCGGTATTTATTCAGTGTGGCTAACTTTGACAGCAGTATTTTAAAGCTATACATTGTAAAACTGCATAAAATATGACATAATATGATAGAATAAAAATCATTGGAAGCGATTTTCCTTTCTGTCTTGCTCCTCTGGGAGCAGGAAATGAAGGGCACTGGTGGCTTCAGTGGCCACGAGTCAGAGAGTAAGGTTTGCAGAGGTGCTGGCTAATGGCACACAGAGAACTGACTGCAGGACAGAATGAGGACCTGGGGCTACGTGGCAGAGGCACTGCGCCTCCTGCGTGCTGGCTGACTGCTTCTCTTTGTGCCAGAGTTTTGTGCTTTCCTACTGGAATGTGGACACTGAGGTGATTACAGCAGAGCTTACGTGGTTCCTGATTCCAAGATACTACTTCCTCAGCACATCATGCTTCCTAATGCTAGTCTCTTCACCTGGAATAATTTCTCCCATTTCTTTACCTGACAAACTATCCTTTAAGACTCAGGTACAAATCCTCCGAAAGGCTTTCCTGACTATCTGGAGATGTAGGGAGTTCTATTTGAATTCTGATCACATCACATCGTGATTCTTTGCATATATTCTTTTACCCTACAGGATTGTGTGCTTGCAAAGGCAGAGACCAAATAATATTTATTCTTGTATCCATGTTGAGTGCCTGACATATGGGTACTCAAAGCATTTGTTGATTATTTTTCTTTTTGCACATCAATACACTGTGAGCTATTTTAAGTCTCTACCATACCAACTTAATTATTTGCACTGAAAGAGTGAAAAGAGTATTAAACAAATACTTGTAGCCCCAAATAAAGGGTCACTAACGAAAAATTGCTAAGTGCTTATCACTTAGCAGAAAATCAGCAAAGATAAAATGGCCTGCACTGATATGGGGCCAGCAGAGGGTTTCAAGAACTAGAATCCCATCTGGAAGTTATTTTACCAAAGGAATTATACTACTGCCTTGGAGGTGGTAAGGAGAGAGTTCCTGATTCCTAGACGACCTGAGCATTTAACACCAGCAAAGGGTCTAGAGTAGTGTTTTTTCTTTTCTTTTCTTTTTGTGGTTCTGGGGATTGAACTCAAAGGCATTCTACTTCTGAGCTAAACTCCCAGCTATTTTATTCTTATTCTGAAACAGGATCTCACTAGGTTGATGAGAGTCTCACTACTTGCTGAGACTGTCCTCGAATCTACAATCCTCCTGTCTCAGCCTCCCAAGTACTAGGATTAAAAGCATGGGCTACCATGCCTGGCTCGAGTAGTATTTTTTCAAACTGCAGAATTCCCATTAGTGGTTCGTGAAATCAGTTTGGTAGGTCAAATCAGTATTTTTTTTAAAGTAAAATAGATTACAATACTGAAAATACTATGCACACTGCATGGGGTATAGAGGAATATTGTTTCATAAAATGTTTGTTTTAGTATATATGCATTTTGCATTGTGGCTTAGTATGACCTGAATTGTAATTAAAGTGATCATGTATATATATATATATATATATATAGATAGATAGATAGATAGATATAAAATGTATTTCTTAGTGTGAGTTATGATAAAAAATGTTTCAAAGTTACTGACCTTATACCTTCTAGGTCATGAGGCTCAATGCAATTCAAAAGCAAATGTAGAATTTCTTCCTGATTTCAGCAGATGATTAGGCAACAGCAATAATAACTAACATTTGTTTATTTATTTATTTATTTACTTACTTAACTTACTTACTTATTTATTTGTACTGGAGGATGAACCCAGAGGCATTCTGCTTTTGAGCTACACCCCAGCCTATTTTATTTTTTAAATTTTGAAATAGGGTCTTGCTAAGTTGCTGAGATTGGCCTCAAACCTGTGACTCTCCTGTCTCAGCCTCCCAAGTATGGGGATTACAGGTGTGTGCCACCATAACTGGCTATAACTAACATTTATTGAAGTACTACCATGAACTCATTACTAAGTGTTTTACATATATTATTTCATTTATTCCTCATAACTACCCTAAAGTTAAGTACTATTTCTTACCTTCACTTTACTTATTATTGTTATTATCATTATTATTATTGTTTTTGGTAGTGGGGGTTGAACCCATAGACATTCTACTTCTGAGCTATACTCTCAGACTCTTTTATTTTTTATTTTGAAACAGGGCTTGCTAAGGTGCTGAGGGTCTTGCTAAATTGCTGAGGCTGGTCTTGAACCTGTGATCCTCCTGCCTCAGCCTCCAAACACTGGTATTACAGGTGTGTGCCACCATGCCTGGCTAATTTCATTTTACAGATGAGGACTGAGAATTGAGGGGTTTCCTAATTTGCTTAGTATCACACAGTTAGTAGTGGGACTTCAGTTTTAACTGAATATAACTGAAATACACTCTTAATGTACTGAGACCTGAGCAGTCATATGCTCTGAACTTGTCTAGCAGGGTCTCCCTCCATGGGAAGACACTGTTGTTCAGAGCATGAGTGTTTCCTAAGTGCTGGTGTTAGTCCCTCCACTTTGTTCAGACCAAAGCAGAGAAGGAAAAGAGATGCTTAGCTTAGATTTGGGGTGGGGGTACCTTACTATCCATGTGAACTTATGCCTAGCCCAGTACATGAGATACAAGACATGATCAGTAAAGTTTGCACTGAAAAGGTACAATACTGAGCTAATTCTAGGCCCAGTTATACTGCTATTTGCTGGGTGACCTTGGTAAAGTCACTTAATCTCTCTTGGCCTCTTAAAATACGTGTCCTGGAGATTACTTCAAGGATAAAATAATACATGTACAGAAACTTAAAGGGCCAAGAGAATGTAAAGGCTAGAAAATTAGAAAGCTGCCTCCATGTGGCTACTTCTCTATTATATTTTGGTACTTAAGAGTCAGTACCAGCTACGTATGGTAGCACACATTTGTAACTCCAGTACTTGGAAGGCTGAGACAGGAGGATCACAGGGTTCTTGGCTGGCCTTAGCAACTTAGCAAGGCCCTCTGCAACTGAGATCCTGTTTCAAAATAAAAAATAAAATAGAGCTGAGGGTGTAGCTCAGAGGTGGAATGCCCCTGCATGGATTCAATCTCCAGTACAAAAAAAAAAAAAAAAAA
>PVJS01005592.1:0-63558 GCA_004027185.1 Glis glis
GTCATACATGCACACATTGCCCGATTTGCCCTCCCTCAAATCCCACCCCGTTCCCTCCCCGTTCCCTCTCTTTAGTGCTTTGCACAGTGATTTGAGTTTTATAAGTTTGGATGTATACCTCCTGCGTTTTAGTGTGTTACCCTCCACCCCCCTCCCAACTCCCTCAGATAGGTCCTCTTCTTTGTTTATCTAAAGCTTTGCTCTTCTTATCAAAATGTCCTGTGCAGGCCCTTAGGTCCACTGTTGCTTCAAACCTAGGGTAGAGGCATTTGGTGTGACTCTAGGCAAAGGGACCAGCCCTAACACACACATTATCTTCATATGATGACCTCTTTGGGTCAGCCAAAGTCAGGAATCATAGCTGTGGGCCGAGTAGCCAAGGCTGGTCCAAGAGCTCTGGTTTTGTCTGAGTTTTTCTCTGATGCCATTTGTAAACTTGCCTCAGCAGACCTGGATGGTACAAGCTGAGGACCTGGCAGCCTCACAGCCTCGCAGAAGATGACGTGCTTGTAGCTGTGTACAAATCCTGGGCCTTTGATTTTGCTCCAAATTATTTCCTGATATTGTTAAAAATATTTCATTCCTCCCTTTTCTCACTCCAGAACAATGCAAAGGAAGCCATTTGGTAGAGCACTATATTTGGCTAAGTGAAAATTTTTAATTTCATTAATTTTTAAATGCAAACTATGTAGTGAAGAATACATGTTTCACATGAATTATGTCCTGAGAGAATGCTCAGTCACTCTGTGCCCATGTTCTTAAGAAATGAATTTTGCTTCCAGAACAGCCCTCTCCTTTCTAGAAAGCTGATGAGAACTGCTTTATACCAGGATGCACAGCTAAAAAGATTAATGCATAGATTTTCACCCATTTCTTTCTCTAAATAAAAACATGTTACTACTTCTCTTTCTTCTTTTTTCTCTTCTATCTTTCTTTTTAAAGTTATTTCTGTATTCAATACCATGATAGCTTTTGGCTAGCTCCCCACCAACATCATTGGACAGAATTGTTTAAAAAAGTTTTTGTTTCAAAAGTTCTTATTTTTTGAAAAGGCCTGTAGGCGCATCAACAATATACATGCATAGAAAAATGTCGCTATGATCATTGAGTTGCAAACATGACCTTTTAAGTTATTTATCAGCTGAGGTAAGAGACAAAGGACTGCTTATGACAAAGTCAACCCCATGGGAAAGGAAGATGGAGAAATTAGGGAGTGCCCTCATTCATTCTAACAATTATTGTGGAAGTGCACTGAAAAAGTGAGTGGGAAATCGGTGGGACTAGTTGTAAAGATCCCAATGCCAGGCCAGCACTGTAGCTCATCAGATACATGCTTGCTTCTCTACCCTGTGTCTTTTAATTCCTGACTCCAACCATCCTGGTCTTCCTCATGGAACTCTCTGGAACATGCTCCCATCCCTTTGACAGTTATCTTCACTCCTCCACTGTAATGATTCCCTAGCATTTTCACCAGGCACAGTTCTTAGGTACAAATAGTGTACACCTGTATAGGCATCCAAAGCAGAAACAGATTGCTAAAGAAGGAAAGAAATTTGTTGCAAGGTTCCAAGGTCAAAGAATTAACAGAAGAAGGACAAAGAACCAGGCTAGGAAAATGGATAGCAAGGAGGTGAGTGTTGGCAACGAAGAACACACATAACCCAAACACAGCCATGCTCACCCCACTTCACTGCTCCTCAGAGTGCAAAAAGGCTTTCAGCCTGGGGTTTCATCTAAGACTCGCAATTTACTATGTCCATGGACAAGGATTTTGTAGAAATAAACAATATAGAATGGATATGACATCTGCAAAGAGGCCTGGCTCAGCCTCCAGCATGCTAGAGAAAGGAGATAAATCTTGGTGCCTTTCCCCCAAAGGTCCTCAGTGCAAGAATGGCTCTATCAGTTTATAACAGAAATTTATCATATTAGGGTTGCCCAGATTCCAAAAGGCAGCACAGATATCAATTTTCCTACATTGCAAAGTTCACTGCCCTGGGGAGTAATTCCACCTTTGTGGGCTCTCACTGAAAATAAACTTAGGAAGAAAAGAAGCAACACCCATACAGGGTAGCATGCCCTTTCTGGAAATGCATTAGCTGTTGGGATGAACAAAGAGACACAGAGACACAGTTGAATAGTGAGGAAAATGGTGGGGTCATTTGTTCAGTTGAGGGACACCTCCCTCATTTGTCTGAGTTCCAGGAAGCAAATGATCCCTTCCACAGAAGCTGCTGGGCTGAGGATTTCTAGCTCAGAAACCTCAGGAGACTGTAATGTATCAGCCATGAGTCTGTGGGGCAGAACTGCATAATCCATAGCTGCACGTCATCCCCCAGACTCCAGTTTTGACGAGTAGGTGGAGTGACTTTTGAGCCAGTTCTGCTATTGTGCCTTGGCTGGGTACTCTTCCTTTTCTTTTCCTTTTCCCTTTCTTTCCTGCTTTCGTCTCCATTTTGAAACACATGGATTATCAGTATTGCTGTTGATTAACAGTCACTAAACACATCATTGTTCTTGACCGAGCCTGGTATTTTACTATAGAAATTTTTCAAAAATAAATTCCCACAAATGTAACAATGATGAAGAAAGAAGCCCTGGCTTCCAAGAGTGATACTCACCAATTGCGTTTCCATTTTTTCCTCTTTGTTTTCATTCCGATGCCAGCGCAATTTCCATCGCCTTCTGAGCACTCCCTATTGAAAAGCTAAGTGTTTCAAATAGAACGGGCAAGATTCAATGCTCTACATCCCAGCAAGCTAAGAACATACCATCTGACCATTAGCATCCCACTGTGCCTCAGAAGGACCATTTTGTCTCGGCTGAATGTCATTTCAGCCAGTAACAATTATTTACTTCTGGAAAAAAATTTGCTAAGGGACGTGGAGCCAACTGGTGCTTTTGATTTCAAGGCCTGCTTGGTTATTCCTAAATTTCAGCTTGGGAAGGAAATTTGCAATTACCTCTCGAGAACATGCCATTTCACAGGCATCCTAACGACGTTTCACTGTGAGAAGAGAGGGCGTTTTATTCTAAGATGTGCCACCAGGTTCCTCATCAAGCAAATGGCTTTTCTCAGACTCAATTTACCTTGGACGGTGCAAAATTCACCAATTTTCTCAATCTCAGTCTTTTCATCATGCAAGAGCTATGCTACATTTATAGTTCTCTTATCGGCACATGAGAAATTAAAAAAAACGAATACACATTTCTAACCATGATATTGTCAATAATTCCTCCTGGTTAAAAAAAACAACTACTCTTTCCCTGAAGTCCCAAAGCACTCTTATCTATACCTCTCATAATAATTATCTGGTCTGTGCTGTATTATATTTATTTGCAATCATATTTTACCTCATCTACTGTTCACAGGATTTCTTGGGGGCTGGAAGTGAGACCCTCCTACATTGTCTTGCATAATGCCTTATGTCTCGTAGATATAATTTGCTATTATATAAAATTATATGTTAACCGTACATAACTAATGTCCATATTATTGAATGAATTAGTGAAAATCCATATTTTGAACTATGAATTATGTGCACATGTATAGTACATATGAACATCTATTTTATTAATTCCTACTGCTGTTTTGCAATTCAACCTATTAACCCCAAATAAAAGTGGAGGCGATATGTATATCCTAAGTCATGAAAATGAATTGACCCTTCCCTTCTCTATTACACCATTTTGCTTTTTCTCCCTGTGATTTAGTACTAATGGAAATTGCCATTTTATACAAAATATGGGACATGAAGGCTTTTTGTTGTTCTTGTTAGTTTGCTTTGTTTTGGAATAGGAAATCAGGGGACACATAAGTAGAATATACTTTTAGACTTCTAAGAAGAAATGTAAACAAAATTGAATGCAACTGTTGGCTATGCTGGCCTTCTAGAAATGTAATCTGTATTATTCTTTATAGGAAAGACATTCGTCTTTATCTTTCAATGGGTTCTAGAGTAAGACTAGTTGTGTAATCACCATCTATTTGTGTTCAAAGTACTCTCAGAATCAGATCAACACATGTTTCATAGCTTTGGATGACCCTGTCTGGTTGACCTGCAGTAGTATAAGAAAGCCAAGTGTTCCATGAGGTCCCAGCTCTATTTGTAAGCAGTAGGCTTCTTTTACTCCCTACCAGCTTCATCCCTTGCTCTGACATAAATGGCATCTTCAGTCAATACAAGAACCAATTCTTGGAATGAACCAGTCCTAATAAAGATGCACACAAGTGTATCTGTAAATGTATGTGTCTATATTTTAGGTTTTTATGCAATAATAAGGTATCCCATAGCATATTGTAGTGGCTATTGTCAGAATATTTTATAGAAATTTCAGGGAATTTACTCAATATGAGGAGGTCAAACACTAAAGAAACACAACAGACTCCAAATATTCCACATAGTTCCTTCTTCCTTGCGACTAGTCTTAGAGCTCAGTCTTATTCCCATTTCTTGTGCTGGGCGTGGTTGGCTCGCTTGTAATCCCAGTACTTTGGGAGGCAGAGACCGGAGGATCCCGGTTCGCAGCCAGCCTCAGCTCTCTCTCTCTCTCTCTCTCTCTCTCTCTCTCCCTGTCTCTCTCTCTCTCTCTACCTAGTGAGGCCCTCCGCAACTTCGTGAGACCTGGTTTCAAAATAAAGTATAAAAATAGGGCCGTGGTGTAGCGCGGAGGTAGAACGCCCCTGGGTTCCATCCCCGGTACCGCAAAAAAAAAAAAAAAATTATTACCATTTCTTTTCAATATCCTCCTGCGAGTCTCTGACTTCAAATCTGGTATCTCAAAATCTACACCAGCAGAGTGAGAATAATCTCTCCCATTCCAGGAAGCTGTGACAGTGTAATATGAATAGGAGAGTGTTTTGAAAACTCAAAAGCAGTGTGTTCTCTAGGATAGCTTTATGATTATACCATTGTACTGGCCAGGGATACCCAGCTTTCCTCTGGTTGTGTCTGTTCTCACATGATTGGGTTATTATGAAGAAAGCAGGATAAAAAGGGGGAATTTATGTGAGAACAGCAGAAGTCAGCAGTAGCTGAAGAAATTTGAGGCCAAAGGTTGTTACCTGACGACAGAGCAGAGGTGACACCAGGAACCGGTAGACATGCTTGAAAGGTCACTTGGGGATCCTTGGCTACTTGAGCAGCTTGGAGTCCCAGTGATGACCTGAACACAAGGTCAGGAGTTTTATTTTAAAATCATGTATGTTATTTCCTAAACTATAGCCTTATAGCATCATGACGGAGGTCCAGTATTCTAATTGATAAAAAGCTTATTTGTAAACTCTTAATTGACAGACAGATACAAGGGCTTTTGAATGACAAAGATTACTATAGGGAAAGCTGGTGTAGATTCATGAAGGCACACGCTTAGCATGGGCGATGCCACATTCCCCTAAGCAGTCTTTCAGTTGCTTCTGAGTCTACTGCTTTCTATCAATAGGTCTGTGAGAATGAGAGGAGTTGGGATTACATTAGAGTCAGGAGGTATGCAGAATTCCCAGAGGAAGATGAACAGGGAGACTGCTGCTTTCAGGAACACCCAATCCCCCCAAAAAATCACATGTGAAGTAAAATGGATTTGACTGACACTGGGTTCAACATGACTCTCAGGGTAAACAATTTTCAGCCATTTTTATTAGATCAAGATGCAGTACTTGACCTCCTGTCATTTTTATATTGCAGTACAACCAGACCTATGACCTCTGTCCTTTTTACTGAGATAACTAATGGTGGTTTGGTGTCTTTTGGTTTCCATATCCCAAACCTGGAAGCATAGGCTGAAGAATTTATTGTCATTGTGGCTTTTCCCGCTCCTGTTATGACCGCTTTGGCAAGTTTTTGTATAATGCTTTATCAGGTTCTCCTAATTAACTTCTTTTAACTCCAATTCATCATTATTAAAATGGGGATACTTCCAGCTATGTGGGGTTTCTGTAGAAATTCAATTAGACGATCTAAATAAAAGCATGCACCACAGTGTTTGAAAATATGGGACATACTTTTTTTTTGCGGTACTGGGGATGGAACCCAGGGGCATTCTACCTCTGATCTCCACCCCTAGCTCTATTTTTTTATTCTTTATTTTGATACAAGGTCTCATTAAGTTGCAGAAGCCTCACTAAGTAGCTGAGGCTGGCCGTGAACCCGGATCCTCCAGTACTGGGTATTGGGATCCTCCAGCCTCCCAAGTACTGGGATTACAAGCGTGTGCCACCATGCCCAGCGGGACATACTTTTGAATGTACCCAAATAAAATATTTTTTCAATGCCATTACCATAGACAGTTACCTCAAATGTTTTGAACCATCCAGCGATTAGAAGTGGAGAAGAATCTATAAATCTGTGTCTGTAGTCACGCATGAGCTCTTTGAATGCTTTTGGTTTTCTGTATTTCAGGGGGGAGTCACTTAGGTTGTATTTTCTTCTAAGAGTAAAGTTGATTCTTAGTAATTAGGTGTGATTTTTTTTCTACTACTCCCATGTGTGGGCAAAACCCAGTGTTGGATACCATGTTAACTGGGAAGAAAAGAAAAATAAATATAGCAGATAAGTGAGGTTGATTTGGCTGGGAGCAAAAATACAGCTTAATAGAAATGCATGGAATATTATGGGCATGTATTATCTCAGGTCAAGGAGTCTTAGCAGGACACAGCATAGGTGTTTAGTCTGCTGAGTCAAGAATGCCATCAGGTTACCAGAGCTTTCTGAAAATTTCTTCTATGTTCTTCTTAGCATGTTGGCTCCTGCTTATAACTTTTAGACATAGATACAGAAGAAAAAAAGATGTAGAGCTCACTTAACCATAACTTAAAGCTCTATGTGTGATTAATTTCTTCACAAATACCTCTTTGAGTCAGTTAAAAGAAAAGGTTACTTGCAAGTCCTGGGAGATGTCTTTTAGATACCTTGGGAAGTGTGGATAATATGCCCCAGGATTAGTGTAGGGGACTTAGGAAAGGGATGACATGACATTCCTCTGTCATTTTTACAGAGCACTTTGGATCACATAGTCAGCCACATCATTACTTCCTTACCCTAAACACCAGGATGAATTTCACAGGGCTATTTTTAATAGTGTCCTCAACACAGTTTTTTGTCTCAGAAAACACAAGGAGCCTGTCAAGGGAATCTATGGGACATCGCAGGAGGCAAACTAGGTCACTGCCAGGCAGATGACTCTACACACCTGGCATCTGGTGTGTTCTGAGACAGGTTTCAAGGAACCTTGGCCAGAGATTGCAAATTGGCAACTTATGGGCCACATTGGACCATAGGTAAGGCCGTTTACTCTATTGTATTAGTTTCCACATGCAAAATAGAAAATAGGCAGTTTGTAGAAAACATGGATATTTAGTAACGCTTGTGAAGTGAGACGCTGGCAGCAGTGGGTGGGCAGCAGATGCCCACCAGGCAAGCCTGGCCGCAAAGGCCTCTCCCTGGGGCAGCTGATGCAGACCCCCACTAGCCTAGCACACACTGCTCTGCACCCCACTCCAGAACAGACCCACCGCACTTGCCCACCAAGCCACCTGTGATGGTTAATACAGATCGTCAACTTGACTGGATCATGAAACACCTAAAATTATGTGACTTTGGGTGTGTTGATGAGACGATTGGCTTATGTGATGGCAGATTGAAGTGGAAGTCCTGCCCTGAATGTGGGCAGCACAGTTCTGATAGGCGCAGGACCTGAATAAAATGAAAGAGAAAGCTGCGTGCAGGCATGCGTGGTTCTTCCTGAGAAAAGCGCGTCTACTCTCACCTGGGATGTCGGCCTTCAGCTCTTTGAACTGGACATTCACCATCGTTTCTCCAGAGAGTTCCCTGGCCTTTCCATCTTGGACTGGGACTGCATTATCAGTCGCTCCAGTTCTGCGACTCCAGCTCTTGGATTGTGCAACCAGCTACTGGTTCCTCTGGCTCTCTGTGTGCAGGTGACCACTTGAGACTACACTGCTTTGGACTCTAAGCTGATTTGATAAATCCCCTTTTACCATATACACATCTTGTGATTTCTGTTACTCTAGCCAACCCTGACGAATACACCAACCAACAGATCTTTGTGTGGGCAAACTTCGTCCCCAAGGACATGGGACCACTTGTGCTTCACGCCATCTCATGGCTGTTGGGATGCCAATGGTTTGGTGAAGGTCTCTGTGACACTGGGTTAAAGTGACTTCTATGGTAACTGTTGGGCATGTCACCAGCCAAATGTCAAGTTGTCTTCTTTTCCACTCCATTGAGCTAATGACAGAATCCTATCCTCAATGCGGAGCGGGTTGAATAGAACATTACTCCACTGCGGGTCTTATTCCTACTCCATGCTCCAAACACACTTCAGAAAAATGTCTCAATTCACCAGTAACTGTGGCTCCACAAGGCCCTAATTTTTAAGAAGAAAGGGATGCGAGGTCATTGGCAGGCCATTCCTCTTTGGAGATGCGTATTATAATTTTCTTTCAAGTGCTGGGGTGGGTTGGTGGGCAGTGTTGTGTTTTGAAAAGATCCAAGGATATTATCTGTTTTTCCTGTCCCAGCCAAGAAGTGGTGCTGCCCTTTGAGAATCACTACTTAGTTATATAATAAATACATTTTAGATAAAAATATTAATTTCAACAGTACCTGTAAGCAATTATGTTTTTGAATTTCAGCTTCTGTCTGCTCAGACCATGGGTTAGCTAAATAGATTCCTCAGAAAAATATTTTCAAACTTAAAGAATGTTAAAGAGATAGTGTCCAAGAGTTTTCTAAATCAATTCAATTCAGTTGATTCTTTGCACAATTTAAATTTCACATTGTATAGAAGTAAGAGTTGCCTATCTTCCTCTAATTAGGAAATTACCATATGCCAATATTCTATACATTCTTTAAAACAGATTTTTGTCAAGTTTTATATCAGTCTAAAATAATCTAGTTCAAATCATTTGAGAATCGTGAATATATATCGAGTGTACCAATTCTGAACTCCGTTTTCTTCAAAAGATGTTTTATTTCAATGCATGGCCAGATCTATTGTGACTGAGCTCTAGAGATAGCCAGCACCATTCAAAAGCAACCACTAGGCTCTTAGGACAGCACCTCTCACCTTTCTCCATTAGCAGCACACAACATGGGAAGAAAGAAACATCTCACCATTATTCATTGCTTTCCGATAATGTATTTGTGGCATATTTTTCAAGTGTGTTTTTGTCCTTAAAATTTGTTCATTCCATTTGGTCCTTCCTGCCAGCCTCCTGAAGGCTATTATTGTGGTATTAGTGAACTCTGAGTCACTTTTCCTCTGGCCTGTGGTCTGCCATGAACCTTTATACATTCTTCTTAGCAGTATCTTGGGTCCCACGCACGCCCCTCCCCAGCTTGCCACACACTCAAGATTTATATGGGCATCTTTGATGGCATGTACAGGGGTCCGTTAATGGATGGAAAATGGAACGCGGGTTCACAAATGTCTCGGTGCTCTGTGCTACCCTAACAGCTCTTGGTTTTATTCTGTTTTATGTAAATTGGGTCACAGATGTTTTATTGCTGCAAAATGCTTTGAAACTTTTTCATATGTTCAGTGGGAAAAGAAGCCTTTCAAAATTCATGCTGAAATAATTAAGCTTTTTAATTTCACTGTCAATTTATCAGAACGAGTGATAAATCTCTCTTTATACCGCCTGCTTCTGCACACAGGCTTTCCAGTCCATCTCCTCTCTCCGGTTGTCTGAAAGTGCTTCTCACTTTGCCCAGCACGCGGTATGGATACAGTGACACTCCACCAAAGCTCACCCTGGGAAACAGTGGTTCGTGCTCCCTGGAAACTGAGGGAACCGGGCGGAGGCTGCTCTGCAGGAGCCTTGCACAGAGCCCAAAGGACTCCAGGAATCCTGCTGCCTCCAATCCAGTTCCCTTTAGGCTGAGAATTTCTAGAAATGTCAGCTCACCCCAGAGGCAGAGTTACTATCTTTGTGGATGTGGGTAATCCAACTAAGTTTCACCCTCTGGGACATGTGGCAACAACTAAGTAAAGACTCTGGCTGGATCCAAGTCCCAATCCCAGCTCGGCTCCTGACTCTTGAAGATCTTGGACAGCTCCTAACCATTAATGATCCCCATATCCCTTGTGTCAAGAATGAGGAAACCATGCCCACATCAAAGAACTTTCCAGAGGGTTGCAGATATGGATAGATTCTCTTTAAGTGCCTGACACCCACAGAATATTCGATAAATATTGACTTCCTTCTTGTCCACAGATCTCACAAAATGGCTTTCTATTCGTTGAACCACATGCTCCTAAAATATTGAAAACAATCCAGAGTTGCTTACGAGGGTCACTACTTAGGTCTCTCCCATTGTCTTCTTTTTAGTTGACCAATAATTCCTGTAGTATGTGGTGGCTTCCTGGAATATTAATAGAAGAGGCTGATCTTAGGACTCAGTTGAGGTTGTGTTAGGAATGGACTTGTGCACCAGCCTGGTGCTGTATGCCTGTAATCCCAGTACTTGGGAGGCTGAGGGAGGAGGATCGCAGGTTTGAGGCCAGCCTCAGCAGCTTAGTAGAGACCCTCAGGAACTTGGCAAGACCCTGCTTCAAGGGCCAGATGGGCCCTACATAGAAGAGAATCGGTACTCTGTGTGCCTTCCCATCCCATTCAAGCTTATTCAGAAGTCCTTCTTCTGTTTCCATGTGGACTTTGAAAGTAAATACCCCAGAAAATACATTCTCTCTCCATGTATCCAATTGAGCACCCTGGGGTTATATAATTCTAGAATCAATTTCCAAGACCTAGAACTCTGAGAACGTTCTAGAAGGCCAGGGTAGCCATCCCCAGCCCCCATGCAGCAGTCCCAGGCATTTCTCCTTTGGTGTCTCCTACTGTCCCTTCCCTGTGCATCTCCCTGATGGCTACCGTGCACCAAGCCTGCTCTTGGTGTTGCTCCGTGAGCGTCTGTGCCTGCACAGTGCTCTCGAGCCCTCTCCGGGGCGCCTCAGTCCCCTGGCCTTGAGAATGGCCTTGAGCCCCTGGCAGTGCAGGTCACCCCTCCTTCAGCCCTCAGCCTCTCACCATCCTCCTTGCCTTGCCTGGCCCTTGCCATCCTGCCCAGAACCTATTTTCATGCCCATGGCCTCTGGAGATGGTCCAACCTCAGAGATGGCCCCACATGGCTGGACCCCAGCGGACCAGCAGAAGGGACTTCCTAGCAGTTAGTCCTTCCTTTCAGCACTGTTAGTGGGATGACAGGGTGATGACCAGCCCTCCCACAGCCATCCTGCTTTTTACACCAGAACATCTGAACAGACCAGCCACTGGGAAGGCCTCAGACGCCCAGGGCCACAGGCACTGGCCTCTCCCCGTTACGGATGATGCGGCCGGACTTCCCATCCTTGGAGAGAGAGGTTGGTGCTCGATCCACATGGGGCTCTGCTTCATTCTACTTTCCTAAAACCCCAATGCTTTGGCAAATCCCCTGGAGACTTCTGACAGCTCCCTCTACCACATTCTTTTGCTCGGTTACTCACCGATTTTCCCAACAAAAAAATAATTGAGTGCCCGTGCTGCACAAGGCAATGTAGAAAGAAATAAAAATAAGTGGGCATTCTTCTGCCAGAGCACATATTTCAGTAAGTTATACAGAAAATGTTATAGTCCATTAATGAAATTCATGTGGTTCTTCTAATAGAAATATAGGAGAAATTATAGTATCTCTATTCATGTTAACATTTCTAACAGTAATTCTAGTGGGAACATAGAGCAGTGTGCCACTAGCTCAGAGGCTTCAGAGAAGAGGAGATGCTGAATATGGGCCTTCTCAGGAGGCTGGGGAATTGGGGCAGTATTCAGTACAGGTGAAACTTCACTGTGGGTGGACACCAAAGACCAGTCTCCTGTTCAGTTCAGTAGCTTCCTGGCCATACAACTATTGCAAGAATCCCTTCTTTCCTTCCTTCCTTCATTCCTTCCTTCCTTCCTTCCTTCCTTCCTTACTTACTTCTTCCTTCCTTCATACTGGGATTTGAACCCAGGAGACATTCTACTTCCAAGCTACATCCCCAGCCCCTTTCAAGTTTTTTGTGTTTGTTTTGAGACAGGGTCTCTCTAGGTTGCTGAGAGTCTTGCTACATTGCTGAGGCTGTCCTCAAACCTATGATCTTCCTGTCTCAGCCTCCCAAGTACTGGGATTACAGGCATGCACCACTATGCCCAGTTTACAAGAATATTGCCAAGCCTCAGTTTCTCCACCTATAATGGGATGATAAAGTCAGCCTGTTTTAACTCAGGCTCTTAATTATAAGCAACACCAGAGAGTTGCACACAACACACCAGGAGTAAATTCTAATTAGCTCAATCAAGAAGAGATTGGCTAGGCAGGCATGGTGGTGCACGCTTGTAATCCCAGTACTTGGGGTGCTGAGACAGGAGGATCACAGGTTCACGGCCAGCCTCCGCTACTTAGTGAGGCCCTCCACTACTTAGCGAGACCCTATTTCAAAATAAAGAATAAAAAATAGGACCGGGGGTGTAGCTCAGAGGTAAAGTGCCCCTGGGTTCAATCCCCAGTACCACAAAAAAAAAAAAAAAAGAAGAAGAGATTGTACTGTGAGGACACTGGGGATCGCAGATTCAGCGTGTGGCTGGAGGATCAGGCTTGGAAGACAGATAAGAACCAGGGGCTTTTCAAGGACTAGGGACAGAAATGGGGACATGATATGTTGGCCTCAACACCACTAAACCAAAGAGGCTGAATTCCAGAGATTTCCTTCCACTGTCTGACCTTCCTCACCCTTAAAATCCCTGGGGGCTGGTGATGGGCTGAGGTCTGGGTTTATGAGCTTGTTAGTAGGAGAAAGACATTGAAGGCATTCTCTTGCCATGAGACACTGAGCAGGTAGGAGCAGGGATGCTGGGCTGATGGCAGAGTTGGCTCCTTGTAGAGAAGAAGGCTGGCCGAATGAGATCGCAGCTTTGAGAGCATTTTATAAGTGAGGACCTTTCTATAATGTAGGGGGTCACTGTATAGCCAAGGTGTCTTTGTTTTGATTGTTGTTACCTGAGCACAGATTTAACTAATCAGTTTTGGTAGGTGTGGGCAGGAGGGCGCTCTGTCGCAATCAGCTCCATTCAGCATTTGTACAGACCCTCACTTTCTTTAGGGAGTGGTAGGTACAGCTGACCTGCTGAGCTAAGTCGACTTCCAAGCTTCTGATGACAAAGCCGAACTCGCTGTTCACTTTCTACCAGGAATTTTGAACACCCAACAGTTGCTGAAAAACAACATTCTCATCGAAGGTATAAATGATGTAGAAACATATGGATACCGTTTTTCTTTAGAATAAACACAGGCACTAAATCAGGGGTGGGGGGGTTGATTGACAGAACTTATCCTGTTGAAAAAGAGTGAAGTGTTTGTGTCCCAAGGCAGAAGCATGCACTTCTTTCCTATGGGCTGTGGGAGAGCGTTGGCCATCAGTAGGCCCTTGCCCCCTCCGTCATGAGCTTCCGGAGCCAGTGAGCAGCCTCTCCCTGGTTGCTGCCTCTCCCTGGCTCCCTTGGGATCAGCAGTGCCTAACTTCCCTCCTAGCCAATGGGAGAGGAGGTGACATGTGTCATTTCCAGTCAGTCCTGGCCTTTATGGGAATGCATTTCCATGTTCTCTTCCCATTCCTGCAAATTGAGCCCAAATATGGTGGTTTGACTTATGCAAGCCATGATAGTACCTAGGACCAGAGTTAGCAAACTTTTTCAGTAAAGGGCCAGGTAATAAACATTTTAGGAGCTGGGCATGTTGGTGCATGCCTGTAATCGCAGTACTTGGGAGGCTGAGATAGAATTGTAGGTTCAAGGCCAGCCTCAGCCATGTAGTGAGAGTCTCAGCAACCTAGTGAGACCCTGATTCAAAAAACAAAAATAAAAAAGGGCTGGGGTGTAGGTAGGTGGTAGAATGCCCTTGGGTTCAATCCCCAGTACTACAAAAAAAATAGACTTTGTGGACTGTGTGGTGTTTGGCCTGACATTCAAGTCTGCCTTGTCACACAAATGCAGTCATAGGCAACATGTGATGAATAGCTGTGTTCCAATAAAACTTTATTACAGAAACAGGCTGGGGGCCGAGCATGCTGAGCCCTGTCCACGGTGAAAGTAGTAGTCAGACGATGGATGAGCAAAGCTCTGGGAAGAATCTGGGACTATGAGAGGCCAGAACGGAGAACAGAGCAGGGAACTGAGCTGCCCTGACACCTGGTCTATGAACTTATGAACAGGATCACTGTTACCTGGGCGAGAAGTCACCTTTCCTACTCTCCCTACAGGTTTGCAGGACCCTTGGTTCCAGGAGCTGATCTGATCCTTACCCTGTGGATGTAACAAATACATAGAAAACAAAACAGTAAAATCAAAATAAAATGCCACCAGCTTTTGGAGAGCTTCATGATCACGGAGAGCAATGAAGAGGTTTCACAGGAGCACCTCCAGGACAGAACAACACTCAGGCTGTGAGAATCCCTGTGATACGAAGAATGGGCTGTGTGCACAGCAGGCTTGTAAGTAATGTTTTATGCCTGGTTCGTTATTTTATATTATCTTCCAAATGATTAAAAAATAGCAGATACTTCAAGCTGGATTCATCAAACTGTACTTGGAGAAAGATAATAGCTTGGATCATGTTTAGATAATAGATGCAAATAACTTGGTCACCCATGTTTTGGAAGATGTGCATATATTCTAGGGTGCCTACCATGGTGGATTATATTGTACCTAGCATGGTGGATTATGTTGTAACTGGCATAGTGTATCATATTGTATCTGGCATGGTGGATTGTATTGTACCTAGTATGGTGGATTATATTTTAACTGGAATTGTGGATTATATTGTACCTGGCATAGCAGATTATATTTTACCTGGCATGGTGGATTATATCATACCTAGCATGGTAGATTATTTTGTACCTAGCATGGTAGATTATTTTGTACCTATCATGGTGAATTCTTTTGTACCTATCATGGTGAATTCTTTTGTATCTAGCATGGTGGCTTATTTTGTACCTAGCACGGTGGATTCTTTTGTACCTATCATGGTGGATTATTTTCTACCTAACATGGTGGATTCTTTTGTACCTAGCATGGCGGATTATTCTGTATCTATCATGGTGGATTACATTTAGGGTAGATTTAGTTGAATTGAGATTGTTTAGTAAGGGAGCAATATACCATCGATATCTTACTTGGTTTAGGTTGTGATAACAAATCGCCATAGACTGAATGACTTATGCAACAAACATTAATTTCTCGTAGTTCTAGAGGCTGGAAGTCTAAGATCAAGGCACTAGCAGACTCCACGTCTGGTGTGGGCCCGCTTCCTTGTTTGCAGATGGTCTTTCTCTTGCTGTGTCCTCACATGGAGGAGCAGAGAGGGAAAGAAGAATCTCTCTTGTCTATTCATGGTGGTACTAATCCCACTGAGGAGGGCACCACCCCTATGACCTAATCAGTTCCCAAAGGCCCCACCTCTTGATGCCACCACATTGGGTTTTAGGATTTCAATATATAAATCTGACCGGGCAAACACTCCATTCACAGGGGTCTCTATCTTCCATTAACCAAAAGGAAACGAGTGGAAGTCATGTTAGACATTGATGGTCCTAACAGGTAGAGTAAAGCTGTAGCTTCAGATAAAATAGATTTTGCCTTGCGAAAGAGGGTTGGAACAAATGGTGGCCTGCATTCTCAGATGTGCAAGAATAACATCTTCCTTTGTTTTATACCCAACTCAATTAACATTTCAGCAGCATCTCCCCCCACTGGTGGACGCTTGTTCTCAATCAACTCAGTGCCTTTCAACTTGTCGACTTTTACAAGGTGTGTCCAGGCTTGGTCTGGATTTGCATTTCCAAGGTGCTAAGTGTGTAGATGGGGTTACTTGAACCTCACTGCTGTTCTCTGGCCACACTGCCCAGTTTTAACACATCAGCCCTATCTGTTGTCTGTAGTCCAAAGGGGACACTGTGCACTCTAATACTGAAGGCCGTTCTTTCCGGGCCAGCTTCCCCTGCTTGTACAAACCAGTCTCCAGTCCTGGAGAAAGGGGATGGGTCCTATGCAGGCCCATCTTTGATTTCTTCTTTCTTCACCTGAGTCCGGAAGTGGGTGGTGCTGGGGTGCATACAAACTGCTTCCGGCAGCAAGCCTTCTCCCTTTCTCATCTTTCTCATGTCATAGTTTCCTGTTATGGAAGATAACACGAGGCATTATTCCCTTCTCCCTTGCCGAATTCTACTGTGTCCTATTTTCCTTTCTCGAATAAGCCTGGGAGCCCTGGCAGCATTCTGAGTGGGGCAGTTTACTGCATTCTGGGGCTCTGTTTTAGACTTCAAAGCACCCTGCTTTAAGAAGAACTGTGGAACCGTCAGAGTTGCCAAGTTGGGGTGGGTTACGTTGTGAGGTGGAGAGTCCCTCATCACTGGAAATGATCACAGGCTCCTGGGTCATCGGTCTGGGTGGTGGTTGAAGATTTCAAGCTCTGCACTGGAAGCTGGTTCAATAGGAGGTGGAGTGAGGGCAGTGGTTTCTGAACCTGGCTGCCTATGATAACAATGACCAATGGTGTTCATTAAAACATTCACTGTTTTAGAGCCAAGTGCAGTGGCACAGGCCTGTAATCCCAGCTACTCAGGAGGCTGAGAAAGGAGGGCCACAAATTTGAAGCCAGCTTGGTCAACTTGGTAAAACCCAGTCTCAAAGTAAAAAAAAAAAAAATAAAAAAGGCTAGGAATGTGGCTTAGTACTAGGATACCCCTGGGTTTGATTTCCAGGGGTATCCTAGTACTGAGCACCCCCTCATTAAAAAATTGCTAATTTTTTTTTACTTTGCTCTGAGATGCACTGAATTAAAATCTTTGGGGGCAAAAGAGAAAGAGCTGGTATTTTATTCAGTGTTGTAGTCTGAGTAGAACGAGGAAGTAACTGCTTGAGCTAAAGCCAACCTGAGAGCTAGTATTTTAAATAAAATTGTTAATTGACTTTTTTTTCCAGCCATTTTTTATTTTAAACATACTCGTGCTCCCTTTGGTCCTGGGATACTCAGAAGAGGAGGGTATTCTAATTGGGACCTGCAAAGGCTTGCCATATTGGGTGCATGACACTGTTCCTGAAAGCAGAGAGACATAGAGCCAGTGACGACTCCTTTTGTTTATGTTGTTAATAACAGATGTCGCAAAGCAACATCGCACATGCTTGCTTAATATTATCAAAACAATTATTCATTTATTCATCTCGGCTCAGTGTACTGGTACAAGCTGGCTCCATAGATCTTGCAGACATGGCCTTTCTGCGTGCATCAACAGAAACCTGTGTCGCATGTAATAAATCATCCCCAAGCCCTTGTCACCATGCCTCCCGACTCGGTAAACACTGCCAGAGAGACTGAGGAGACCGACTCTGACACCCTCTACAGAAAACTGAGATTCTAATCATCTGAAAGGCAGTGGTACTGACATCCGATCCTCTTTTGTACATTTTTCAGATTACCCAGGATGGAGACAGAGTCTTGCCTTTTGTTGAATTGTGTCCAACAGGTACCAACACACCGACGTGCAAGAATGGCAAAGCTGAAAGTAAGGTGCTCCCATTGGAATTATTTCCATCCAACTAAGTGGCGAAGCTAAAACCTGTGAAAGAATGACAGGATACTCAAGTCTGATGATGTTACTTTCTAGAGTTCAGTAAAAAGAATGATAAGAAATGGCCTTAGTTCTGTATTTAGTTACTAAAGAGCTTTGTTAAAAAGCAAATCGTTTAATGAAGAGACCAGAATTTATTTGCTGTAAGAGCTTGGATTCTATAACCGGACTTTCAGTGGGGCCCTAGATGCTTAGGTGAGTGGTCCTATGAGTGCTACTCAGTTCTCTGTGACTCAGTGTCTTTACCCGTAGTGTGGAAATGGTAATAGTGCCTACCTCCCAGGATTGTTGAGAGGATTACATGAGTTAAAATGTCATGCCTTCAGGACAATCTCTGGCATTGAAAGAACCCTATATTGTGACTTGTCTTTCTTTCAACAAGTGTTTAAGTGGTTATCATGTGTCAGGTACCATGCCAGGGAAAGAGAAAATTAACAAGTAAAATATAATCCTTCCTTCCCTTCAAGAAGAGGATTAGTCTACAGGATAGATTTACATGTGTACTTACTGAAGTTCAAAGTGCCCAGGAATAGCTACCCATGAATTCTTCCAGGATTGGGGAGAGGGGCAGATCATAGGAACAAAATGAAATGAGAGATCAGGTGAGCACCTCGTGTCTCATGCAATGTGCTCTAGGGTTCCTGTCCTATGTATTCTCACAGTCCTGTAGGAGGTATTACACCCTCCTATGGGAGGAAAGAAGGGGAGAGGGAAGGCTCATACAAATTGAGCAACATTTTATATGTTATATGATCATTAAATAGAAAGGGCAGAAAATGGCTCCTTCTCTCCTAGATTTAAAATTCACTTTTTTTTTGTCTTTTTCCATGGGTCTTTCAGGATAAATAGATTTTTTTATGGTTCGCTAACCTATATGAATTTTCAACCCATGGATAAACTATGAAATTACTTTGTACCATGGACTTGAATTCCACTTTCTCTGGGAAAGACTGATTTCAGATTAATTTATCAA
Source organism: Glis glis (assembly GCA_004027185.1). Lineage (NCBI taxonomy): Eukaryota > Metazoa > Chordata > Mammalia > Rodentia > Gliridae > Glis > Glis glis. Next base: position 18,632 of record PVJS01005592.1, read on the forward strand.
ACACCAAAATTTTATGTGTAAGAGAATCATAGGGTTGATCAAGAGAACTAAGGACTACAGGCAGGTAGGAACCATGTCCCTTCCATTAAATCCTTACTTCTGAATGGATTGATCCATCAGTAGTTATCTGTAGTGTGGGTCTGCCATGAGAGCAGTTTGGCTCCATCACTTGTGTGAGCCCTTTTGCCATACGATGCCCTGTGCAGCCTCAAGGCTCTTCAGAGTCCCCACCAGCAATAAGACCCTTGACCTTGGACCTGCCAACCTCCAGAACTCTGAGCTGAAGAAACCTTTATACATTGTAAATTGCCCAGTATGTGAACGTTGGTTATAGCCACAGTCAATGGACCAAAACACTTGATCTGATGGCAGTTTTCTGGATCCTTCTGGAAGCAGGGAGTTGCAGGTTTTGAAGAAGTCATCCCTAGAGACAGAAAGCCCTTAAAATAGTCAAAGGGAGAGATAGCACAGCATGAAGGAAAAGAGGGTTAGTAGGGATGGGGAGAATGAGGATTATTTGAGAAATATTTAGGAGGTGAAATTGGGAGGACCTGGCAAGTGTCAAAGGGAACAAGGAACGTGTGTGAAGAGGGGTCAAGGAAAAAGTTAATTTTCTAGCCTGGGTAGCTGGGGTGGTGCTGGTGGTGACCACTAAGACAGGAAACATCAGAGGCGTGGGTTAGAAGGTTTATTTATTTATTTATTTAAAATATATTCATTTATTGGTGCATTGTAGTTATACATTTTGATAAGTGTCAGGGTATCAGAAGCATGCATGCACACATATTGCTTATTTAGCCCTCCCTCAAATCCCACCCTATTCCCTCCCCCTTCCCATAGTGACTGACTCTGATAAATTTGTGTATATACATCATGTGCATTAGTGGGTTTCCCTCTTCCCCCCTCCCATCTCCCTCAGTTAGGTCCCCTTCTTGCTCATCTAATGTTTTCTCCTTTGTCTGGAGTCCCTTCTAAGTCCCATTCTCTCTAGCTTCCACATATTAGGGAGAACATCTGACTTTTCACTCTTTGTGACTGACTAATCTCACTTAGCATAATGTTCTCCAGTTCCCTCCATTTTCCTGTAAATGATGTAATTTTGTTCTTCTTTATGGCTGTGTAAGATTCCATTGTGTACATATCCCATAGATTTGTAATCCATTCATCAGTTGATGGGTATCTTGGCTGGTTCCAAAGTTTGGCAATTGTGAACTGTGCACCTATAAACATAGACACACATGCATTAGTCTGGGTTTTTAAACAAGAAACTTTAAATTAAAAAATGTGTATTAGTAAATATGAAGGACTGAATCAAAACAAGCATACAAAGATTGGGTTCAAAGAAAATAATAAAAAATACTTTCTCTAACTGAATAACATTTATAGTTCTTTCTGAATACATACATGTGTATATTGCATGTATGAATCATAGGTAGATATAGATAAGGTGTAAATGTCATACATGTATCCATCTATCTATATCTTTCTCTCTGTTTCCCCATCTCTCTGTTTCAAGAGAGAACATAGGTATGCTATACATGTTTTTAATCAAATATCTTCACTAAAATTTCACTTGAAGCTAACAAAAAGACAAAATTATTCAAGGAAAATGAAAACATTTAAATATTTCAAGTAAACCTATATTCACAAAGGATATGTTTGTGCAAGAACTCCCAATGTTAAGAAAAAGTTGACTGGAACATGAGGAAGATGGAGTTACTGATGCTTAATTTTAGTGTCAAACTATATTGTTTTACTATATCTGTTGACTTCCTGCCATGGAAAGATTGAAAAAAAAAAGTGACACATTTCTACTCACCTTGCCTCTGAGAGTAAGATTTTGTCGTCCATAGACAAATAGAGTTTGTAGTAGCTGTGAAATTCTTCATTTGAAATGGAGAGCAGGCAGTTGGTTGATTCTGACATTTTGGGTTTCTGACATTTTGAGAAGTTCATGGAAAGGAAGGAACAATCACAGAAAAAGGAGGAGACCCTGAAGAAGGAGCAATTACAAAATTCAGTGATGCTTTATGAAGAACCTAATATGTTGTCAGCTAACACAAGAAGAAAGCAAATGGAAGTCATCCATTGGAACCGGCCATGGGGAAGTGCAGTGGCCTCTGTGGACAGCTTTGTAGTCAGTACTGATGGGCAAGGAGCCTTGTGGTGGGCTGAGGAAGGAGAGTGCGTCATCAGCAAGTGTAGACAAGTGTAGATTCCACCATCAAGAAGTGAGCTTACACATGATGAGATGATATAAATCCATAACAAAGGGTGATTCCCATATTATATTTAGTGACATGGAAAATATTTACAATAGATTGCTAAATCACTGTCAACATGATTTACATTATGATGTGAGGCTATAATGCACCAATAAAAGTATATAAAAATAAAAAATAAAAACCACAATTATACATACCATGTAGAGAATGAAATATAACTGATCCCTAGCCATGAAACTTAACACTCTTCCATTAATATTTCATCATCTTAAAAAAATAGTATTATTTCCTTAATTTATAATTACCTGTGTTGACTCTGGATGTCTCTTGTCTTGAAGAAGAAACTTCAGAGGAGCTTCACCGGGTAGACCTTTTAGGGGTCACTGTTGATATATGTGGTTTTCTTTAACAAAGTCTAGGCTTACAGAAGGGCAGAGCAGGTGGTCAGTAACTCAACCAGTGACCCTGGATAGGGTGATATCATGATTTGTTATCCAACCAGTCTCAGGTGTGACAGGGAAAAGAGACAGGTACTCACTTAAACCTGCACAAGTACAAACTGAGAGACCCTGCGGAGCCTGGCAGGACATCCCATCACCCTAAGGATGAAGGACACAGATTAGAAATCCTCAACCTATACCTTCCCAGGGCTCTGAAGACTTCAATTTCTGTAGATAAGGATTTTTTTTGGATTAAAGGTTTGAAGGTTTCTTTACAATGAAAGAATGAGATAAACATCTCTGGAAAAGGTTAATTACAAAAGCTTTATCAAATCAGCCAGACTCCCTGGGAGACTTTAAGGACTGTGCCCTTTGTGCCTGTGTGTTAGGATAGGCAGCAAGGCTTCCTTAATGAATATAACTAAACTAGTCAGGTCTCAGTACTAGAGAACTATTTATTTTGTTTTGTTTTTGTTTTTACTGATTGTATTAATTTCTTAGGCGGTCCTAACAAATTAATATGGACCAAGTAGCTTAAATCAACAGAAATTTATTCTCTCATAGTACTGGAGACTAAAAATCTAAAATCAAGGTATCACCTGGTCCTGCCCTTTTCATAAGATCTAGAGGAGAATCTATCTGTATTAGTCAGCTTTTTTATCACTGTAATCAAAGTCCCTGACAAGAGCAACTTAGAGAGGGAAACATTAATTGACTCAAAGTTTCGGAGGTTCAGTCCATGTTTGGCTGGCTTCAAGGCAGAAATATCATGGCAGCAGGGCATGGTAGAGGAATACTGCTCAGGACAGCCAGAAGCAGAGAAAGTTCCCAAAGCCACACCCCTAATGACATACCTCCTCCAGCCACACCCTATTGCTACAGTCACCACCCAGCAAATCCTTTCAAATTATTAATCAATCAATGGATATTTCCACTGATGAGGTTAGAGAACTGATTCAATTACTTTACCTCTGAACACTTCTGCATCGCTGCCACACAAGCTTTTCTGGGGGACAGTCCATATCCAATCCATAACACTAGCCATGCTTGTCTCTTTGCTGCTGGTGTTGCTGGCAATATTTGAGGCTCCTTAGCTTCTGGACACATCACTCCAGTCTCTGCCTCAGTCATCAGGTGGCCTTTTCCCTGTGTCTCTTCTCTTCTTATAAAGACACTAGTCGCATTGGATTTACGGCTCATCCAAATGGCCTCCACTTGAACTGCTTTATATCTGAAAATACCTTGTTTCCAAATAATATCACACTCATAGGTGATGGGTATTGAGTTGGTATTGATTGTTAATTAGAGTAGTATTAATTGCTAATAAGAATAGCGATGCTTAGGCAAAACAATAAATTCCTTTTTCTCTGTCTCTGTACTGTCAGCCAAAGCTACAGTTAAGGCTGACCCTGCCCACTAAAAGCTGCCTGCTGGCTGACAGGCCGGTTGTCATAGCAACTAAGGTAAGATGCAGAACACTAAATGCTAAAGTTATAGATGCCTGAACATAGAAGAAAAGAATTACACAGACCCTCACAGAAGTTTAGACCAAGTTAAAAGATGAAAAAGCAGGCTACATTGGCCCAATATTGATTACTAATAACACAAAATTAGTTAAAGCCCTAAAGCTTTCAAACTTTAAAAAAGCTACATTCCTGTCTTTCTTTTCCCTATTATAAAAGAAGCTTTCAACATAAGAAAATTATTGCTAGCAGATAGAGATAAAGGATGCTGAGACTTACCCAAGGACACAGATGGTCAGCACAGGCTTTGAACTTTAGGAGTAAGAATAAACGAAGAACAATGCAGGCTTTAAATTTCTACCATGCAGCCCCCTGACCTTGTTAACTAAGTGACACATTTTGATTAGCGATGTCAGACCTGTCTGTCCTTGTGAGGATGAACAAAGAAGACTAACAAAAAGGCTTACTCAGCAGAGATAATGGGTAGGCCAGCACCTGCTTTTGGTGGGAAAAGAAGACTATTGTCGAGCCAGGATAAGAGACAAGATAATAAATTCCTATATAAAGACTAGAATTTTTGAAGGTGACAGTGTCTCACTTCTGAGACACTCAATCACAGCTCTCTCTGATGTGGTGCTTTTCTTGCTCTATCCCCACTTTCTGCCTGTAATTATAAAGCCTTGATTAAGCTTGCAGGAGTTCTGGCTTTTATTTCTATACTAGCTGAGAACAAGGCTCCACAGCGGCATCATCCCAAACTATAACAATAGGTAACAGATGTTAGGACTTCAACACAGCTATTTTGGTGACACAATTCAACCCACAATAGAGGTTCAAGAGTAACAAGTGATCTTGAGATATTGAGTATTATGGTCCCCAAAGCCACAGTGACAAGGGTTTAGAAGTGGAAAGGAGATGAGCAAAGAGAGTGAGTATGAACCAGGCCTGGAGACATTTGGCTTTGAAGGGAACATAGCTAGAAGGAGGTGAGGGGTGGAATGAGGGGTTATGCTTTCTTACAGAAGGAGATAGGGCCTCACTGTGTTGCCCAGGCTGTACTCAAACTCTTGGGCTTAAGAGATCCTCCTGTTTCACCCTCCTAAGTAACTGGGACTATAAGTATGCATCATTGTGCCTAGCTGGGGATAAAGTTTAATATAAAAGAAGAGTAAAAATAATAGTATGCACATCATGCCAAGCAGGTATAAATAAATCCAAATCATTGGTATAGAAATCAGCTTTAGGGAGGGTGAGGTATCACCTTCTAGCATAAGGACAATGGTTTAGATTGCATTTTTCAAAATTGGCCGGGTGTGGTGGCGCATGCTTGTAATCCCAGTCCTTGGGAGGCTGAGACTGGAGGATCAGGGTTCGCGACTAGCCTCAGCTACTTAGTGAGGCCCTCTGCAACTTAGTGAGACCCTGTTTAAAAAACAAATAATAAGAAATATAGCTGGGAGTATAGTTCGGAAGTAGAATGCCCCTGGGTTCAATCCCCAGTACCACACACAAAAAAAAATTGGAGGTATGGAGGAATCCATATTTTATTTTATTTTCTCTAGAAAATATTTTATTTTCTCTATCAAGTAGGAGACTCACTCACTGGAAGGGTATGGTGGAGGTGCTGGTGGGAGAAGAAGTTGAGAGACAGAGGAGGAGGACAGTCACAGTGGACCCTGAGTGAGTGAGTAACAGAAAAATGTGGTTTCCATAAGGTCCCGATGGCCAACTTGAAGTGGTTTGTGGGGCCAGAAATCGAGATTCAAATGAAGCATGGCTTGCAAATGGCAGATCTGGAATCTGAAGGCTTGAAAAGAAAAAAAATAATAAAAATTTAAAGGACAGATCAAATGGGCAAACAAGTGATGTATAGGCTTGTGAGTTAAGGGTCCGACTTTTGCAAGGTGTGAGGCAGAAAGATTGGATGGTTCCCTGTGACCCTCACCCAAGAAAGCCAAGCTTCTCAGGTAGCTGATGCTCACCTAGCTCACAACTGAGCAGGTTGCTCGTTCCCATCCCCATGATATGCCTCATCACCCATGTTAGCCACAACTCCTCCGACATTAGAACCAGCACTAAATCTCTTTTGGAAGCACTCAGAATTAGATTGTCAGCTATATATATAAAAAGGATCCACTCATACATATTACTAGATGGATTTTTGGACTCTATTTACATACATGCAAATATATATGCAGATTATATAATATGAAAATATATATTTTATTTTAAATCGGTAAAAGTGTATCTTAATTATTTTAACATTGTATCAAAGTTACACCCACGAATTCTAGTCAAGAAATATGACAATTTCCTCTGATAACTTTGCCTTTGCATCTTTTAACACATAGTACTTTATGATGACTTTAATAAGTGAATCAGTCAAAATAAATTGGTTTTTATTTTTGTTGGCCAAGGTCTAATTTTGCCTGGCATTTTGGTGGTCATTTTCAATTTTTGGGTGTCCAAATGGAGAAGATTTTTTAGTTTTGAATATATAGAATAAAATTCCTCTAGGCACAGGAATTAAATATGGAAGTGGTATACTCTTTGAATTCTTGCAAACATCTCTGTAAATTACAGTAATTCAGTGTCTCATTGTTTGAAAGAAACTTACAGTAAATGCTCATTTTAAATACAAACCACACATACATATAAAACACTTTCACAATATGAATAACCACTCTTGAATTTGCAAATTTCTTCTTGTTTCAATTTCAGTATGTACAATTTCCTTAAAGAAAGTTTCACCCTAAGGGACAAAGATGCAGTATTAATCTCTGTATGCCCTGTGGCTTAGTGTAGGGCCTCAAATACAATGGGTACTGCTAATGTTCAATTAAGTTTAATTCTGACAGGGCCAAGCTAATCTTAGTTTTAAAAATAAAAGATAAATTTCTATAAAAATTAATAAAGTTGGGCAAAGAAACTCAGTGTAGCATACAGAATGAACTATTTTCAAATACTTGAGCAGTGCTCTTATAATACAAATATTGATCCACTAATTCCCAGCTACTAATTATAATGAACTAACTTGGGGCCCCAAAGGCCATTCCCGGGGATCACTTATCAGTGGCCAGAAGACATGAAGGTAACAAACAGAATTCCTTAAAAACAACAATAATAAACCCTCCTTATCCCACTCTCTCCCCCCACTTCCAACCATGGTCTACACATAGGAAAAGCTCTGCCCAGCATGGTTTAATGCCATTCACCCTTCATTTTTGTTCTTTTCCCACCATATTTTTTTTCTGAATCTGTGAGGTCCTTCCATATTTTTGTAAGATCCAAGAATCAAACTGCGTTGACATGAATGGTTTCTCTGTTTTACTTTTGTGCTTCCTCAAAACATCAAACTGAGTTCTAACAATAAATTTTATCTGATTGTGTCTATTTCAGATTCAAAACATATTGTTATTGCTTTAAATGAGCCTGTAAGGATTCCCTAAGTGCTAGGGTGGCAGTTTTAGAAGCCCCAGTGTAGCGGAGGAGACTTAGAGCAGGTTCATGTCCTTCATCTGGGAGCAACAGCATCCACACCCCCTGTGTCGGGAGGGACATTGAAAATGACAGAAAAAAGTCCCTGGATCATCCATCCTTTGTCCTCAAGAGGTACTTCTCCAGAACTTCCCCCCTGGGGCCCCCACACAGTGTCAAAGGACAGTCGTAAGAGAGAGGGCTCTATTGTGCTGTGGAGGACATCATGCAGAGCCTCCTGCCCTGTCACATAGCAGACCCACCCAGCTTACCCACTGGCTTATTCGCTCCTTGATTCGTGCATTAAGCACTGCTGGCCTGCGTGAGAAAGATCTTCAGTAAGGTCATATCACCTAAGCACAGTCTGCAAAATTGCAAAACAGACATAGTAATACCTTCTTCCCAGGATTGCTTTCAGTACCAAATGAGCAAATTTACAGAATTGAAGGCATGCATGCACATTCAAGAGCTATGAAGACGTGAACATTTGCACATAATTAGTAGTGAGGGACGTTGGCCTTCATTATGGGGTTGGTAGAAACACAAGGAGACTTGTTCCTTTTGGAGAAAATGTTGGATGGGTCCTATGAACTACTGTCTCCTAAATGTGAGTTTCAGAAAGGGATGATGGTCTCCTGTTCCATCCATTAAATGGTTTATAGTATGGCCAAGGTGGGCGTAAAGTGCTGCCAGGTAGCATTTTCTAGAAGCCTTCCTCCATAGGCTTTCCTGACCAGACAAAAAGGAACTAAGGATCCTTTGCAGGGAGACAAAGGTACCCAGGCACACATTCAATATCCTGGCAAACTGATGGAAGACAAGGGGGTGGCAGTTTGTGGCCAGGGGCCAATTAGCTTGGTCATAAATGGGGTGTAAATGAGAGGAGGGACTGGGGCAGTTGTCCTCATCTCCCTGAGAAGGGCAGGGGTCCTACCTGAAAGCACCAAGACTATAGCACTAAGCAGGACCTGAGGACCACCCTGGCACTAACCACTTTCACTGAGGAAGGCTGTCCAGTACCTCAAGAGGAGGTGCACTGTGGCAGCTGCAGGGACAGGACTTGAAGGATATATCCATTGCAACCAACAACTCTATGTTGTCTCACGTTTCTAAACATGAAGTTTAGAAACTTGGTGTAAAAAATATCTATATCTATATCTATATCTATCTATCTATATATATATATATATATATATATATATACACATATATATATATATATAGTGGAATATGAAATATTCCACAACATATTCATGCTTATTCAATATGAAAGTGTGTTTTAAATTCCTTACCCTTTGCTTATTTAAATGTCCTCTCTTTACCTTCTAGGACCATCCACGCTCCAAGAAGACAACTTTGTTCATTCTTTTCAGTATTTACGCTTCAGATCAGAGATCTAGGGTAAATCTCCACATAATGCAATTTAAATTTTGTAAATTTTATATAGGTATGTTTAAAGGGTAAAAAAAAAAATCAGCCAGGCGTGGTGGTGCGCGCTTGTAATCCCAGTACCTGGGAGGCTGAGACTGGAGGATCTGGGTTTGCAGCCAGCCTCAGCAACTTAGTGAGGCCCTCCGCAACTTAGTGAGACCCTGTTTGAAAATAAAGATTAAAAAATAGGGCTGGGAGTGTAGCCCGGAGGTAGAATGCCTTTGGGTTCAATCCTCGGTATCGCAAAAAAAAAAAAAAAAATTAAAAAATGTTAAAAACGAGTAAAAAAGTCAATTTAATAATATATTTAACTAAATATATTTGAAACATTGGGTTATTACTTAATAGTATAAAAATTAATAAAGTGTTTTTCCTTTTCTTTTCATCTTAAGTCTTCAAATTTCTGTACTTTGTGCTTACCTCTATCCAGATTAGCCACATTTTAAGCATCAAATAGCCAAATGTGTCTATTGACTGTTCTCTCAGACACAGGTCTAGATACAATACATGTACTCAGATAAATATACTTTGATATATGCTATGAAGACAAAGAAAATGTTTTCAGGAAAGACCTTCTTTAAGATGTAACATTAAGACTGTCAGCTGAAGAGCAAGAAGCCAGCCTGCAAGAAAAGAGGAAGAACATTACGGAGAGAACAGATGTTATCTGTGAAGATTTTAATATTGGAAAGAATCTTGTGCATGCAGGACATTGAAAGAGGAGAGTGCGTCCCAAGACAGGAGTGTGGAGGAAATGACAGGAAGTGAGGCTGGAAAGACAGGAAGTGAGGCTGGCAAGACAGGAAGGGGCTGGTTTATAACGTCAGGGCCATCACAAAGAACATGGGTTTAATTTTAAATGCTTTGGGAAGCAGAGAATGACATTCTGATTATTCTTATTTCGAAAGATATTCCGACTATACTAATGAGATTGGAGACTGGGGTGCTGTGGGGAGGGAATCGTGTCTTGGATGAGGTTCTGGGAATGGCGATGAAGGAAGGATTAGACTTGAGAGGACCAGATATGGCAGGAGTGGAGACAAGATACCATGGTGACTTGTCATCTCTGTCATAAGCAGATACATAGATGGAGGAAGCATTTATTCTAAATGGGAAAGTCTGAGTGAGTCTGGGGGAATATTGAAGCATTATTATGTGCATAGACCCTTCTAGATGCTTCGTGGGGATTCATGTGTTGGATTTTCTCAGCCGCCCTATGAACTGGTCACCTGCACATCAACAGATAGATGAGGAAATCAGCAGAGTTTATAGCTCATCGGTGGTTGCTCCAGGGCTTGCAGATGGCCAGGCTGACTAGGAGTCTGTGTTCTTTGCCAGTGGACTCCACGGGGAGAGATGTAAATGGAAACTCTATGTATGGCAGGTGACTGCGACTGGGGCTTACAGAGGAGATCTGGAGAGCTAAATTTGGAAGTCCTCAGCATTCTGGATGAATCCTTCCTGGGTTGTCTCTGTGTGCCTTGGTGAAGTCCCTGGGAATGTATGCCCAGTATGTGCAGTAGGCATATCCCCATTCCTCTCATTGAAAGGTTCAGACACTGAAGCGTTTAGGCATTTCAGGGTCTAGTCCAATGTCACCCATCAAGGACAAATATGGAGGACCTCCTGGATTTCCTGGCACGTGCTGCCACATTTCATTGGGGGCACCCGGGGATATCTGTGAACAGCAGGTTGGGAAACATGTGAGGAAGATTTTGAAGATTTTCCTAGATAGTCTCAATTTGGCAATTGCATTTTCTAAAGTCAATCGCACCTAGGGATACAAAGGAAGACTCCGTAACTAAAATAGCATGGAACCTAGGCATGCTTTGTTCTTTTTTTTTTTTTGGAAAAAACTTGAGCAATATAATTTATGTTCCTATTCAAAGAAAGGCATCCATGCCAACTCATTGGTTGCAATGTCCATTAAAGGCTCCAGCATTCACCCCAGCTAAATATGACCCTAGAAACATGATTAGCCTGCTCCTTTGGCAGAGGCTCTGCCATAATGCTAGGGCATCAACTGCTGGCCATAGAGAGAGACGCGGCTGGTGTTACCTCCAGTCCTGCCACCTTCAAAGGCCATCTAGTCTTGTGAAACAAGATTTCTTTTACCTGCAAAGAGGCTTACACTGCCTGCCTCATGGATTGTCATGGAGTTCATGAAGTGAGGGCTGTGGCTGGGCTCTGTGCACTGTGGACAGCATGGAGGTAGATGGAGCCCCATGATTCTGGTAATGGAAGGATGGTCACCATCATTATCATCAGTTTCCTGGTGACAGCACCTACAATTTCTTGAACCTTTTGAGACAATGATGTTACATACTATTTCATTCCATTCTTACAATGACCTTTCAGGCTAGAGCTTATCTCCATTTTACAGATGTAGGGTCTGAATTCATGGGGAGGAGGGAGTGATAACTTGCCTTGTGTCCCAAGCCAACTGGTGGGCTTCACGTGCAGGGACTGGTCACCAGCCTTTCTATGCCAGTGCATTCATACTGAACCACTCAGGATCTTTCCCGTAGAATCATGCTACACAGAAGCAAAAACCACCAGCTGGGGTCCTTCTTAACATCTGGTCTTCCTGGATCCTTACCTGCTCAGACTTCAGCCAGTCTGTAGGGAATGCACCAGCCTGGCAGGGGAAATCATTCTGTTCTAGCAGAGCTGCTGTGCCCCAGCCTTCGACCCTGCACAGCCATTCATTAATGAATGTCCTGAGTGGAGCCTGTGGCCATTCTCACCAGCAGACTAGGTGTCAAACTTCTGGAAGAAAGCTCTCCAGCTTGACAGTTCTCTCTTCCACCCTTGAGAAAGCGCATCCCCAGGAGTTGCAAGCCTACTACAGTGAGCATGACTTCTCTGTGAGAGACTGGAGTCTGTCTAGCTGAGACTCAGCTGGGGTGTACTTTGCTCTCCCAGTGCTGTGCTGTGCACTTGCCAGTCTCCCGGCCATTCTCAGATCCACCCTCCGTCACTGTCCACATCTCATTTCCCAATAATTAGTGCCCAACTCCCAACACTAAAGAGAAGGCTGGGGAAATATTTGGATAAATCAGTGACTGAGGACCAGTAAAAATTTGCCATCGCACATGTTGAAATCTTATCTCTGGCCTTCATGAGAATCACTGCATAAATAACATTGAACAATTCACTTGTTCAATGAATTTAGTGAAATTGTATATGGGGTTTTTTTCCCCCTGGGATAAAGTAAATCAAAGCACAAGATCAGGTCAGGCGTATGACTTAAACATCCCCCTGCATTTCTCCTGTGTTTATTGGCTGATGAAGTTGCTGATTAGAGTTCCACAAAAATCCTTCCCAAGTCTGTGACACTGAGGTATTTAGATACCTCCCGAAGCTCAGGCAAAAGATTTTGAATGTCACACAATTTTTTCATTAAGTGAAAACAACTGCTAGACTTTGATTAAAATCTATTTTGGATTTTAATGGGAGCCACACAGGTCAGACAAGAATATAGTTTTAGATTTTTTATAGTCACATTTAATAAAGAAACACATGAAATTAATCGTAAGAATGCATTCTGTTTAACCACATGTTTCTAGAAGTTTATCATTTCAATATGTAGCCAATATGGAAATTGCTAATGACCTTTCATATATTTCTTTCCAATTAACTTTTCAAAATGTGGCTTGTATTTTGTATATACAGCACTCCTCAATTCAAACTAGCTACATTTTAATGCTCACTAGCCCCATGTGTCTCATGGCTACCATGTTGGACAACACAGACTAGAAAATCCCCATCATGTGGAACTGACAAGGGAAATTAGTTTAGAAAACCAACTGAACCAAAGTAGTTGAACTCTCACCATGCCATTGGAAGGTTAGAACCAAGGAAAGAATTTATATTTTCATCCAATTCGGCAGTGTTCTCTTTATAGGTTTGTGCTGGGAAGTCACTTCAATGGCCTGAAAAAAATTTTTTTCTTTTATTGATGCATTATAATCATACATCTTGATGAAGTTCAGGGTGATAGAGGCATACAAGCACACAGTACTCGGTGAGCCCTCCCCCAGTTCCCACCCACTCCCTCTCCCTCCCGACTTTCTTGTGTTCAACACAGTGATTGGCTTTGACAAGTTTGTGTATGTACATCATGTCCACTGTGGTGTTTCCCTCTTCAAGTCTTCCTCCCCCCTCCCATCTCCCTCAGTTAGTGCCCTTCCTTCACTCCACTAAGGTTTCTCCTCCTTTGTCTAGAGACGCTCCTGTGTCCCGATTTCTCCCTAACTTCCTCATAGGTCAATAATTCAGTTCTGGGTCCAAGTTAGAGGTAACTTACTTTTAGGAAATTATACCAAAGTTCAAAGCACTGCTAAAACAAGGATCCTTTACATATTTGCAGAATTTCCAGATAACGATTCTGTTTTCTTATGAAGAGAGTTTTTAGAGCTTCTGGCAGTTTTTATTTTTTTCTTCCAGCTCTTGTTGGGATTTTTTTATAGACCCTAAGTTGTTCATAATAAGCCACCCACTTTCAAATAGGTTCTCTCTGGTGCATCTGTTCCTAGCTGGTAGCAGTGAGCAAATTCGAGTTTAGAAACACTGTGAGAAATGTTAAACACTAGCATTTGGTGGAAGCAGGTGCCACGAGACCGACGTGAATGTCAGTAGTTGCAATTGATAGGGGATTCTGGGGAAACATTCATTTGGCCCCTGCTTAAAATTCTGGGAAGGGTGGCATAATATCCATGTGATTTCCCTTCAAGTTTCAGCTTTGGAAATATATCCCAAAAGCTGTGTGAATCTCTGATGAAGGCCAAGACCATATTGGCTGTTTTTTCATTTTTCGTTTTTTTTTAAGTCTTCCCCACCCCTTTCTCTCTTTTTCTCCATGTTTTACAGTATTTATGATTCCATTGTGCAAGATCTTGGTCCTTGAGGTTAATTCTATGTCATGAGTCTACTGCTGATTGTAGAATTAAGAATAGAGAGAGGAGGCAGGGACGCCTTTCCCTAACCTGTCACTTGCTAGAGAGGGACCATCCAAACACTGGATCTAGTCCAGCCAAGAGATAAGGTACTGTGTCTGTTAAATGCAGCGAGCCACTCTAGCTTCTTAGCATGACATACAATTAAAGTAGCCAAACCGAATACAGGAAACCAAATTAAACGTGAATTTCAGACAAATTCAAAATTTTAATATCAATTGGTCCCAAATATTGCATAGAGTATCCTCTATTTAATAGTAAATACTGCAGTTTATCTGAAACATTCAATTGGGCTTTTTTCTTTTTTTTGTTTTTTTTTCTTTCTTTTTTTTTTTATGTGTGTATGTGTGACGCTGGGGATTGAACCCAGGGGCATTCTACCTCTCTGAGCTATACCCCCAGCACTATTTTATTTTTTATTTTGAAACAGGGTCTCACTAAGTTGCTGAAAGCCTCACAAAGCTGCTCAGGCTATCTACGAACCTGCAATCCTCCTGTCTCAGCCTCCCAAGTACTGGGATTATAAGTGTGCACCACCAAGCCCGGCTTGGCTTTTTTCTTTTTGCTAAATCTTATGCAAAAGGCCAACCTATCTTTCAAGCCTGGTTTCAAGTACCCCACATGCCCACCATGCTAAATGAGTGCTGCCCTTTATACACAGTGTTCTTCATAGCCCTGGTGTCTTCATACATATGTTCAACCAGTAAGCAGATACCAATCAGGTACCTACTGAGGGTGCTGCTCGTGCCAACAGGAGCACATCATGGTTAATAAGGGAAGTCAGACGTATAAAGAAATCAGGGGGACAAAGGGTCACAGTCCTTGGTACAGACTATAATGGGGTCCAAAGGGGGAGTGGCTAGGTCCCCCTGAGGATATTTGGAGAGATGTTGTCTAGGATGTGACCCTTGAGTGGCCTCTCAAGGAAATGACCAACTATTTTTAGAGAGCTGGTGGGCAGGTGGACTTTACTTGCAGAAGCATCACCAGAAAAAGCCAAGGCATTGAACAACCGAAGGTGTCCAACAGATTGTAAGCGGTCCAGCAGGGCTGTAGGCTGGGTCCAAAGTGTGAGGATGGGTAGCAAGAAGGGAGAGTGGGAGGGTAGGCAGAGGCCAAACCAGGCACCACTGAAGCCCGGCTATGGAATCTGGATCTTTCCTTTTCTGTTTTTCTTACTTGCCTTTTTTATTTTAATTTCTTTCTTTGTCTTGTCATTAGAAGTCTCCACTGGGTTTCAACCTGGAATATCCTTAACCTCCTTTCTCACCGACAGCTCCTCCTCATTTGTCAGAAAACAGTGGGCAATCGCTTCCTGTGAATCTTCCCGACAAACCCAGACGGACTAATATTCTTCCCTCAGTCTACCACTCAGTGGACGCACTGCCCTGCCCTAACCCTGGCCACCCTAAAGTCACTTCACTTCGTCAAGTGACCCATCCTCCTTAGAGATGAGAATGGACTTTTTCCATCCCTGTCTTCTTGCAAATGATAGGGACTCATGGGATGAAGGAGTTTGAACAGCAACTTCCAAAGGAATTATAGCACTGTCTGTCTCCTTAGAACTCCACAGCTTAATAGGCACATCCTGGAAGTGGCAGTGAGCCTGGGGGTTCATCTGTAAAGCTGTCAAGACAAAATACCATAGACCGGGGGCTTAGACAACAGGAATTTATTTTCACACAGTTTTGGAGGATGCAAGTCCAAGGGCAAGGTGTTGACTTGTTTGATTTTTCCTGAATCCTCTCTCCTTAACTTAATGTCCAAGTTCTCTCTCTCTCTCTCTCTCTCTCTCTCTCTCTCGCTCTCGCTCTCTCTCTCTCTCTTGCTCTCGCTCTCGCTCTCGCTCTGTGTGTGTGTGTGTGTGTGTGTGTGTGTGTGTGTGTGTGTACACTAGGGTTTGAACCTAGGGGCATTCTATCTTCAAGCTACACCCCCAGCCCTTTTAATTTTTTTTTGTTTTGAAACAGGGTCTCACTAAGTTGCTAATAGTCCCTCTACATTGCTGAGGCAGGGTTTGAACCTATGATCCTCCTGTCTCAGCCTCCCAAGTACTGTGATTACAGGTGTGTGTCACCACACCCTGCTAGTGTCCAAGTTCTTAATGCATCTTAACATGGTCTTTCCTCTGCACCTGTCTGTGTCCTTTCTCCTCTTCTTATATGGACACGATTCCTACTGGACTAGGACCAACAACAAAATCTCAGTTTCACGTTAGTTGCCTCTTTAAAGGTCTTCTTTCCAAAAATAGCCACATTCAAAAGTTCTGGGAGTTAGGGATTCAATGCATATATTTGGGGATGAGGGGTACAATTCAGTCCATAACAGTTAGATGATGTAGCAGAAAAACTATTCTAAATAAGTCACAGTCCCAGCCCTTGAATTGCTCACATTCTAGTTGAGCAACCAATTCTTAACTTACCTGTCCTATGGAGCATGTGTATCTGACATCTCATAAGTATTTGTGGAGAGAAAGAATGAATAGTTGTTCAGCACTCTAATTCCCTGTTTATAAACACCATCATAGCATCCACCCCCCAGGACTCATTGACAAGTTGAATGAATGAGAGCTTTGGGAACTGCCATGCGTTATAAAATACCAGAGCAGGATAAAGTCTGCAGTATCAATTGATGATGTCCTTGTGTCCTTGTTTATTCTCCCCCCCATCCTTTTGCTCCCCCTTTCTCCTGCCACTGAATTTGCAGCAGCTCCTCTCAACGTTGTTAACTGCCTCAAGGGTGGAACTTGCCCCAAAGAACAGAGTAGCCAAGAGTTTTATTCCAGGTCTTCTCTTTCAAACCTGAGACCTTTAGGGGAACAGAAAGGATTTGGGACAGAGAGACTGTTGCAAGAACATGCCAAGAACAAGGGCTCCATTTCCTTCTCCCTTCTCTCATTGAAACTCATCTCCAAGGAGGAGAAGTAAAGAAAGGGAGAAGACACTAGATGGTTTTCTGAGGGGAACATGAATGCTCTGTTTTATGCTTTGTGGAGAGAGCCCCAGACATGTGTGCATGCAGGCCAGGGTCCTCATGTGTTCTGGGAGGAACCGGGAGGGTAGGAAGACCCCAGAGAGGATGAGCACACCGGACCTCCACATTCTCTTTCTCAGTGGAGAAAAGCTGGCCCAGAGTGCGTCACGTCAATGGGCTGCAAATCTCATCACAGTGGTGTCTGGATGAACCTGAGGCCGTTGCTATGCACAGACACATGCCTGGTGTCCCCAGATCCTTTGATGCTGCACCAAGAATGAGCTTCTAGACCTAGACACAGCTAGAGTAATGAGGGGAACATTCTGAGCTCAATAAGATGTGCTTCTATCTGCCCATGCTCCAGGAGTATGGAATTAAATGTTGAGCTTTAGAAGAATTACACAGATACTTCACCCATGCTGGGTTGGTAGTCAGACCAACCATGTTGATATTATGGCCAGGTCCTAACTAGGCTACTATAAACTCTAGAGAATGGGAAACCCGTCTCTGTTACACACTCAAAACTGAACAGTCAACACTAATAGCTTCTATGGCTTTATTGAATCTGCTTCAATTTCTTCCACTTTCATGGTAATGGTCACTCTGGTGGTTGAACACAGTCCCTAAGAGTGGCCAGGGTTCAAGTGGGGCAGGAACGCCTGAAGCTCCCAGGAGGTAGTACAGGGAGTACTGTGGAGGCAAGCCCCAGAGTGGGAGCTGGAAGCTTCCAGACTGACCTGAAGACAGAGCTTAACTCAGAGGGGCACAGGAGGTCTGCAAAGCAGGACAAGCACATCTTAGAAAACCTTCAGTGCTGCGTGAGACAGCACGGGTTGGCATTGCCCTTAATTTATGCGATGTTCAAGTGTGTCCCAAGTGGTCTCTTTATAATTGGGCATCTGGCCATGGCATGAAGGTCGCTCTCCATGCCCCTGAGTGTTAGCTGCCACCGGCTAACAGTGCCAGCTGCCAGGCCTGTCCCTGCAAGCACCGCTTTGCAGTCTGAGGGACTCCCTCACTGCAGGGCCACCCATCTCTGTACTATCTGGGACCTGTCCTTGGGGTATACCCTCAGCCTCAGATTCCAGTTTTGGAAGGTTAGAGAGGGGTGGGGGCACTCTCAGGCTCTGGGCAGGCTGTGCTGTCACCAACCATGTCCAGGTGGCAATGAGAGCAGGAGAAAGGAGTTCTGCATGTGACCCTCCAAAGAACCAAGCAGACAGACCTTACTCTCTGTCGTTTGTTGAAGGGACCCTGTTTTCTTTGCTTCCAGGGTTCCAGGTAGCTGACACTTAAACGAGCCTCAGACAAACAGGCTGGCCCTAGCACGAGGGAAGCAGATGCTCCCCTAGGTGATACCAGCAGAGAGCATAAAGGGGCCACAGAAACAGTAAGGGACAGTAATGATGGGGCCCAGGCTGGGGTCCGACTCCCTCATAGGTCCTCTTGCTCTTATCCTCAAGGGGTTCAGGGAGGAGAGGGGCTTAAAGACATACCCCGTGGCTACTCCACACCACTCCCAACTGCACACACCAGAGGTCTTTCTGCTGCGCCCCCTGGAAGCACCTCCCCCTGGTGGCTTTGCTAGTGGCTCTGCACAGTGTCCAAAATACCACCTCTTCACCCAGTGGTGAGCCCCTGACAGCATCCTGGGCTCTTGCCCACCTCCACATTGGGGCATTGGACTGGCCGCCTCAGTGTGGGGGCTCTGCACAGTGAAGAGGCAGGGAACTTCACAGGGGACAGTGCGGGGGGTTAGGACAGTGTTCTCTGCAGCCACACCTCTGTCTCCAGGGCTTCCTGTGCCCTTTTCTTCTCCTTAACTGGCACAGGAAATCAGCTGTCTCCACCCCTCTAGGATCCCACCCTTCTCACTCCCTTCTCCCGCCTCAACTTTTTTCCATTGCTCCCTGGAAGCTGTTCCCACTTTGGGCCAGATTTTGAGAGTTTGATGGCCAGGTTCTGCCTAGTTGAATTTTGCAGCTCTTTAAAAACATCTCTATTGAGACATAATGGGCCTACCATACAATTCACCCATTGAAAGTCTACAATTTCGTGCTTTAATATAATCCCGAAGTTGTGCAATCATCACCACTAATTCCAGGACATTTCAATTAAAAAAAGCTTCATATTAATTAGTAATCACTCCCTATCTCCTCCCTGGCCCCATCTCCAGGGGCCGATTCCAGACATCTCGTGTAAATAAAAGTCTTTAATATGTGGTCTTTTATGTCTGGCTTTTTTCACTTAGCACAATGATTTCAAGGTTCATCTAGGTTATAGAATGTGTCAGTCCTTCATTTTTTCATGACTAAAAAACAGTCTATTGCATAGACACACCACATTTTACTTATTCATTTATCAGTTGATGGACATTTGCATAGAAATTTGTGTGCACATATGTTTTCATGTATTTTGGATATGTACCTAGGAGTAGAATTATCGTGTCGCATAGTAACTTTACATTTAACATTTTGAGGATTGTAGTTTTTAACTTAGAAATGAAAAGAAAGGAAATGTACTTTCAGAGAAAGGTATTCTTTTTTTCTTCTACATGGAGTCAATCACAGATGGGCATTTTTTGGGAAATTTAAATAACCTTGATATTTCAGGACCTGCAACAACAGTGAGCATATGTTTGTGAGATGTGCATCTTAGGTCTCTCATCTGCCTGAGGATCGAGACAAGAACCCCACACTTGGTGGCAGGACTGAGAGACTCATCCAGCTTCTGCACAAAGGTGGTCTGATTTTGGATGCCCCATGAAATTCTCTAGAAGTGTTTCTTTGCCTGTAACTTGGAGTTAGTGCCTCATCCGCACATGTTGGCATCTTACAGTGAGGTAATGTATTTGTACGTTTCTTCTTTTGCAGATTCTCATGTTGGCTAAGTTAAAACAATACCATTTTAGAATGGACTGGAGAAAGTTTGTGTGCACACACACACCAAGGCTGTCCTGAGCAGCAGGGGAAAGAGGTGGAGTCTTTGTTCATTTCTCCACACCTACCATCAAGGCTTGTCCTTCCCCTGGCACTGTCCTCACTGATGGTCACAGCCCTCTCTGGCTCTCTGTCCCATCTATATTGCTGTTGACTCAGAGAATGCCTGGAACAAAATAAGCTATGGCAAATGCTTCCTAGATGGGTGAGCTTCACCCCCTACCCCAGGCTACAGGATGCAGTTGACTTAGTGGGTAGTAGGATTCTTATACCATGGCAAGGGTTCAGTTGAGAGAAGAGATGACAATACGTTTCTAGTGACTCTAATCTGCCATGTTCTATGGAGCTGCTATGATTAATAGTCACCACTCAGCTTTGGTGAAAACATGATTTACATATTTTTAAAAACTTCTCTCATTCCAAGCTCCATTCCAACTCAACAGCAGGAAAATTAAATTTAGTCTAATCTGTTAAACTCAGTCCAGTCCAATAACTTTCTAGTACTTTTCTTTTGAGGTAGGGACCATATTTCCCACTTTAAGGATACAGTGCTTGATGTTATCTGCATCTTATAATGTAATCAGATTACTAAGATCTCCTTACTCTGGGGCCATGCTGGTCTTAGTATTCCTAGCATCTACCACAGAGCTGAGTATATTGGATTGGAGCCTGAAACAAAAGAGTAGGCACTAATACTGTACCTATCTTTCCTTAAAAGTGTGATATTTTTGTCATGACTTTTGCATTAATTTCAATTTCTTCATTGTTGCATTAAAATATCATTCGTTGCATTAAAGTATATATCTTTAAATTTAATACCACAGGGAAGTAAGGTACTTGGATAACCTGGTCTACACCCTAGCTTAACATGCAATAAATGCTCAGTAAATACTAGCTTCATTAGTGAATTAAAAGGAGAAATGAAAGAGAGAACCATGACCATGATTCCCCACCTGGGCAATCCACCTGCTCCAGGTCATCTTAAACACCAACACTCAGAATCCAGAGATACAGGCTATGGCACCAGCTGCAGGGGGTTGGGCATTTCAGCATCTTAGAGCAGAGGGGACCCATAGAGTTACACTGATGGAAGACAGATGGGGACCGGAATGATCTCGAGTAGACACGTTCGGGAAATGAAGAACTTGAACAATTCTCAGTCCCCTTCCCTTGGCGTTGTGAACAGAGCACCATGCTTCTTAGCAAACAGTGTGAATTCTGCCTCATTCTGTCCTTGCGGTCAGTATGTAGCAAAGTAGCGGAGTGGCAGGGCAAAGACTCCGAGAGCAGACAGAGATCTTGGCTCTACCACTTACTGGCTTATCATTGGCCAAGTTGCTTGATATCCCCGTGTCTTTATTTTCCTGTGTGAGGCATGGATGCAGTGATGTCAACCCAGATATTATAGTTTGGATTTAAAATGTCCCTCAGACTCCCTGCATGGGAGGCAGCCATGTTGAAGGCAGAACTTGGTTGCTGGGGAAGGGTCTCTGGGGCCTGGCCAAGTATACCGCGTGTGTTCCCACCCAACTGTAGCATCTGGACTTGAACCTCTCTCTCTCTTTCCCTTTTGCTCTTTGCTCCCCACCATGATGCCTTAAGGACCTCCAGCCCCCGCTTCTGCTTGGAGATTGCATAAAGTGGAATAGATAGATGGTAGATAGATTGAAAATCTTCAGAACTATGAGCAAATAAATTCTCTTTGCTCTACGTTTTGTTCCTCTAAGTCAGGTGTTTGGGTCACAGAAGCGAGAATGCTGGATGAAACAGCAGAGATGGATGGAGAATTGCATGGCACAAAGAGACCAGTGTAGCCTGTGTTATAAAGAACCCTACTGCACTGCTCTGTTCACTGTCTATGGTAGAAACTCTGAGTGGCAACTGGCTCTTAAGCCTTCAACTAGCGAGATCTGCCCCGATCCTTTTGGGGCCAGTAGCTGCTAAACTTTGACAGACCAGTGTGTGTGTGTGTGTGTGTGTGTGTGTGTGTGTGTGTGTGTGTGTGTGAACAAAGACTGTAATTTGTAATTTGTGCAGCTTAGTGTTCTCATCCTCTGGAGACAGAGCTAAGGTTTGCACTGTGGCTGCCAAGCACTGCCATTTATTCCTCCTGGAACTAGAGCTGGGGCAGAATCCAATCTCATTGCAAGTACTTTAGATTCCTTGGAAGAAAGGATTCCTGTAGAATATTAATATAAACTGTTATTACAGATGCCCGCCAAAGTCGCCTTTTTATTTTGTCTCTCACCAGAGGTTGCAAAATGAAACCTTCCAGGAAGTACGCAGTTGATTGGCTTTAATTCTTTCCAACAATGATTTGCAAAATTGGGATTTCAGTGTCTTTGGGGTCTGTATATTTATAATCCTGACATTATATGCCAGTGGGAGTCAGGCTAGGTAGGAAGATTCCCTTTAATTCAGGAGCGCTGAAGCCTTTCCATTAGCAAAGATACAACAGGAGGGTATGAGCAGGGCTGACTTCCTAAGTAGCTTCAGATGTGCGAGAGTTCTGTTGGCCGGGGGTGTCTGGACATTAGAAGGAAGGTAAGTGCAGAGTGGAAGGTTCTCTTGAATTCCCATCGCTGGAGGTGGTCTCCATTCCTCTTTTGCACTGGATAGCAGCAGGCTGTCTTCCTTACACCTGCTGCTGTGCCCTCTGCCATTGTTCTCTGGCCTGGAGATGCTCAGATCTTCAGCGGCTCCGTCTTCTCCTTGTTTGCTGTGTGTGTGTTTGTCTTTCTGGGATGAAGTTTGTTTTTCAAGCTCTGACAGACTGGCAAGGCAAACAAGGTTGCCATTTTTGTTTTGTTTTGTTTTTATGAGTGTGGCAATTTTTAGCCCTTTGAAAACAATCCTGAGACTTGGGAGGTTATAATTTGGGATACCATGTGCACAGGCATACATTCAGATCTTATTGTGGCTGAGGCAGCCATCTGAAGGAAGGAGGTGGAAGACGGATTACCGTGGATGGTTTATCAGTTGCGAAGGGACCAAGCTCCCGTCAGCATTCAAAGACGAAGCGGCAGAAAGGGAAGG
The DNA here is from genome assembly GCA_004027185.1 of Glis glis. Classification (NCBI taxonomy): domain Eukaryota; kingdom Metazoa; phylum Chordata; class Mammalia; order Rodentia; family Gliridae; genus Glis; species Glis glis. Next base: position 41,574 of record PVJS01005592.1, read on the forward strand.
GCTTTCATGGAGTATTTTGAAAAATTAATCTCAAAGAATATGTTTATGTCTATTTATACATATGTATGTGAATGCATAAATAAACATTGCATCTCACACACATACTTACCTCCTGCTTATGTATGTCAGGATTTTGGCAATCTCATTATCTTGGAATCCATGGAAGTAAAGACAAAAGAGACTGAATGTAATCAATAGCTATCTCAAAGTTTTGAGGAAGACCAGAGGTGCTGTTATCTCCATGTTACAGGTAAAGGAAGCAGAGGGTAGAGAACTTCCACAGCCTGCTGCACACAGAGAGTGATGAAGTGACAGAGCAAGGGTGACACGCCAGTCCTTTTTTTTGGATCTAGATTGAGTCTTGTTGTCTTAGCCTCAGAATAGTCTTAGAAGTTACAAATTCTCTAGAAACTCATCAGGCACAGGGAGATCTCCTCATTTAGCAAGGGGGTTCATCCCTAGGAGGGTTATTAGAAGATAACCCAAGGAGTGGAATAGGCAGTGGATTTCTTCAAGGATACATGCAGCACCAGAGACCATTTAGGAAGAAAATTAACAATGTATGTTAGGGCTCATCGATTTTCTTAAAAAGATACTATCATTATTTATACTTCCACCCCCTTTCAGACAGGAGTTTTACAGGATGGCTCTTTGGGAGTATGAGATGAATTTATTTACAATGAGTTTGCTTTGCATTTCTTTGTAAGTCTCATCTTTGCCATCATCCATGCTGTTCTGTCTACTGAGCAAGTGACATTCTAAAGATGAATTCACTGGCTGTTCAAAGCCATGCATCTTGGTTGGAATCCGATTGCAGGACAAGTCTTCATCTTTAGGGAAAAAAGCAAAGAGGAGAACAGCTGTGAAGAGAGGCTGGGGATTCAAGAGAAGATTGCTTTTATCATCGTGAGTAAAGCACTAATCTTTTGCAGAGTAGCACAGGCAGTGAATCCTACCAGCCCACCTGCAACTTGTGCCCCATGATTTTTAGACGTACCTCAACTTGAGTTCTCAGATCTGGCTACCTAAGGACTTGGATTTTATCTGAAATTCAATAACTGCAAATATAGGAACCCTTTCCAAACCATCACGCTAAACATATATATATATATATATATATATATATATATATATATATATATACTTTTTGTTGTAAGAGTGGACAGCACTTCTGATGGGGAGTTATGTTACACAGCCAAATCAACACCTTCCAAGTTGAAAATGAATAAATGTGTAAGGACCAAGGCAGGGGCTGCTACACCTCCTACTCAGCACACGGGCTGCATCCCCAAGAGCATCTCATGGCACAAAGTCGTGTGATCTCCCGGACAAGCACCTCACTAGCTAGTGTGGATAGTTCTGGTGACAGACTCACTTTTGCCCCTTTTCGCCTTATTCCATTTAAGCTTTCTTTGCAATCAATGAATGGAGAACAGTTAAGCAACACCACACAATTTATTAGAACTGTCAATTTTTTGTTTATGCATATTATAAATACTGATGGAAGAATAATATTAACAGCAGTGAGGTCATACATTAAGCGTCTTTTATATTCTAGCTGTGTATATGAAGCTACATGGTTCAGGAAACTGATGTTCTATTGAACACACTTATTTTCCAATACGAATTCCACACTCGCAAAAAAAAAAAAAATTGGACCGTAGTCTGTATTTTGGAATGTAATCATGGGAAGAAAAGCAGAGCATAACATGGAGGTGTTAAATGGCAGATCTGTGATAAATATAAATATCAAATGTGTTATTTTGATGTATATGGGCGATAATTGGATTTTAAATTATCCATCTATAAAGAACACATCTATAGTACAAGAAGTTTAGTTATGAAAATAATTATAAGAAAAAGCTCTGTTGGCCTTACATATAATTTAAAAATACATGCACATATATATATATATATATATATATATATATATATATATATATATATATTGGGAACATTCAGAGTTGAGTTTCCATTTCCCACCCCCAGACTTCTCAATAAAGTTATTGCAACAAGTTTTTAAAACATTAAACTAACTCCATTTTAACTCCTACCTGATTATGAAGAATGAGGGTTAAACCAGATTTTCTAATCAATGTGGCCTTCTGTCAGTTCTTGTTGTGGTTACTTTGTCCAGCAGTAACCTCATATGCCACGGTGTCGGACCATCCAGGATCCTGAGGACATCGGAACAGTGCCACAAGAAGAAAAAATCATATCCGAAAGTACACCGTTCATTCATCCCTACTGCATTTATTCAATAAGCATTTGTTGAACATTATCATGGACCATGAACTCTGTTTAGAATTGTTATTTCATCCTCATAATAACTCTGGCTGGAGGAAAGCAATTCACATAATTCCAGAAGAGTCTGAGGTCATAGAGCCTTGCACAGCACACTGAGATCACCTCCTCCGAGCCCTGCGTGGTGGGCACCGTGAAGCAGAACGTTCTGCCGCCGGAGGGGCCGGTCATCTCAAGAGCTGATTTGACCTTCAAAAACTTGACCTTTGTGTTTTGGGAGGCTGTCTTCTTGGTTATAACCTTGGGGTAGAAATTTTCTGTCGGTAAATGTGGATGTTATGATCCAGCAAATTAAGATAGAGAAGGTGTGGAATTAAATCATTTATAATGTGATATTACCTGTGGATCTGGAAAGCTTTGGTTAGAGAGAGAGGAGTTGCTAACAATATTAGTTCCAGAGGCAGGCCCTGAGATTTTCCTTTCTGGCCAACTATGTGGTCAAGTGCCTCCTAAACTTTCAGTAAGGCTTGTTACACATATTGCTAGTTGTGAATTTGAGTAAACACAACCTCTGAGTTTATGAATTCCAAATCAGAGTATTTTAAATCCTAACAGTATTTGATGCTACCAGTATTCACTCACTTTGCAACCAATCAGGACTTTGTAACGGTAAAGTTTACTTTTGGTAGGATTAAAGGAAAGCACAACCCAGTAGCCGCACAGCTCAGCATGGAAAAGATATGCTCCACTCTCTCTGTGAGCAGTGGATGGTGAGAATTGCATGCAGGTTCTCAGCAGGTGTGTATGTGCAGATCACAAATCAGAAGTAGATAAAAATACCTCAGGTACAAAAACAACATGACATTTAAGATGAGAAAAGTGAAAATAGAAAGCTTCTAAATGTAGGACCTGGAGAACATTACGTTAAGTGAGATCAGCCAATCACAGAAAGTGAAGGGTCATACGTTTTCTCTCATATGTGGAAGGTAGGGAGTAAATGGGATACCAGAGGGACTCCAGATAATGGAGGAGAAGCCTCAGCGGAGGCAGGGAGGTGGTCTAAGGGAAGGGGAGGGAGAAGACCAAGATTCATAAATGGAATTACTACCATCGATTACGTGTACATATGTGAATATACCACCGTCAATAGCAGTACTCTGTATTGGGAAGGGAAGAAATGGGAGGGGGACACCAAGTGCTGAGTGCTTGTATGTCAATGTCAACATGATTGACATTATCATGTGAGACTATAATGCACCAATAAAAGCACATAAAATAAAAAATACCAAGAATATTAGATCAATGTCTGTGTCTAACCTGCACACTAGATGAGGCTCTTCCTCTAAGATGTGATCAATGACCAGTAGCTCATTCCTAAACATGTGGTATCGTGGAACCCTGTGGGAAGTGACCTAGGACATGGAATTCCGTTCTATCTGTGTTTCCAGGGTTTCGAGCTATCACGGCGTTTCGGGCCACATTTCTCTCCACCATCAATCTATTACTGCTAGTGAAACTGAACACTAAAGGTGGCTTCAAATATTGAAAGGAATAATCAGCTTGGTAATATGATATGAAAATGAGAGTAAAAAATGATTTAATGGCAAATATGCTGTGGCATGAGGAATAGAGCTAGAGATGTTATATCCATGGGAATCAGCAGTTAGTATAATGAGATGAAAACCGTTGACTTAGACCATCCACACTTACTATTTATAATGGCAAAAGATTCATGCAAAATCAGACTAAAACACCAACTCTTCTAAATTAGCATAAAGGCATATAACAATGCCATTTTATAACCCCTTAACAAAAGTTAATAAATTTTCAAAAATACCAGGAGGGTATGATTTGAGGTTGCATTCTTAGGCGGTTATTGGCATAGAGAAAAGAGAAAAGCAGCCATTGAAAAATAGTAAAAACTAAAATGAAAACGTCTGAGTGTGGGTCCTTGCTTTATCCCCACAGAGTTATGTGCTGTGTCCTGACCTAGAATTATTGAAATTATGAAAGGTGAAATGAGTGCAAAAGACCTTTAGTGAACCCCAAAGCAAAATTTAAGTGTGTTTAATAGTAGAGATTTTATACCAAGGATTTCAGCCAAAAGGCTTCTGTTGTCGTACTTCTATCCTTTTACTTGTTTGTGTGGGATATAAAATATATACATCCCTGAGACATTGAGAGGTTTCTAAGCCTTGTCTTATTATCTATATACCTGAAAAAATAATTTGAAGAATCTTTATATGATTGCCTCTGGCAGATATCAAGCTCTGGGACAGAAGGTAGCCAAAGTTACTGAGTTATTATAACAGTTCAGAGGTTAGAGAAGAAATCACAACTTAAAATAGAAATAAAAACTGCACAATGACAAAAATAAAAAGTGTCCAACTTAGAGCATTCCTCTTAGCATTTTTAGAGGAAAAGTTATAGATTTAAGTAATCACATTTTTAAAAGATAGGTTAAAGCCAGGCACGATGGCATATACCTATAATCCCAGCACTTGGGAGGCTGAGACAGGAAAATGGCAGGTTTGAGGCCAGTCTCAGCAACTTAGTGAGACACTGTTTCAAAGTATAAAATAAGCCGGGCGTGGTGGCACACGCTTGTAATCCCAGTACTTTGGGAGGCGGAGACCGGAGGATCCGGGTTCGCGGCCAGCCTCAGCTCTCTCTCTCTCTCTCTCTCTCTCTCTACCCCGTCTCTCTCTCTCTCTCTCTCCCCTTAGTGAGGCCCTCCGCAACTTCGTGAGACCCGGTTTCAAAATAAAGTATAAAAAATAGGGCCGGGGGCATAGCGTGGAGGTAGAACGCCCCTGCGTTCAATCCCCAGTACTGCAAAATAAATAAATAAATAAATAAATAAATAAATAAATAAAATAAACCAGGCATGTTGGTGCACGCTTATAATCCCAGTACTTGGGAGGCTGAGACCAGAGGATCCCGGTCGCGGCTAGCCTCAGCTACTTAGTGAGGTCCTCTGCAACTTAGTGAGACCCTGTTTCAAAATAAAGAATAAAAAATAGCACTGGGGGTGTAGCTCGGAGGTAGAATACCCCTGGGTTCAATACCCAGTACCACACAAAAAGAACCCAAAATATAAAATAAAAAGGGCTGGGGGTTTAGCTTGGAGATAGAATGCCCCTGGGTTCAGTCTCTAGTACAAAAAAAAGAATGGTTGAAATGAGCTAATTATCAAATTTATTAAGTAGGGAATGAAGCACAGAATGAAAATAAGAGAACAGAAAGAAAGATATAATAAATAAATAATCAGAATGGAATAGAGAAGATATAATAGTTGCATCAATAATATTATAAATTGATGTCTTCATAGTAGTAATAAAATTGATAGACCTCTGCAAGATTTAATAGAGAATAAAGAAAGTATAACAAATACTAGGAATAAAAAAAGAACATTGCTAAAAAGGTAGTAGAGATTAAAAACATAAGAGAATATTTTGGTCACTGTTACACCAATAAATTTAGACAAAATAGAAATTTCTTAGAAAAAGAAACTCCAAAGCCTACTAAATAAGAAATGGAGACAATGAACACTTTTATAACCACTGAAGGATATAAATTAGTAGCTAAAAATATTTCCACCAGGGAAACACTAGGCTTACATGGTTTCATAATCAGTCTCTAACATCTTAGGAACAGAAAATCCTAATCATAGATGAACTTTCCCAGAGAATAGAAGAGGGAACATTTCCCAGCTCATTTTATAAGGACAGTGTAATTCTGACACCCAAACTAGATAAAGTTAGCACAAGGAAAAATATTAAAAATCAACTTTTGTCTTGAATGTGTATAGAAAATGTCTAAACAAACCAAATCTAGTAATGCATAGGAAGGATGGTACAAAATGAATATTTTATTCATTTATTCAAGGAATGCATGCTTTGGTTCAACATTTATATTCTAATAATACAAATTACAATATTAATACATTTTTGCAGTACTGGGGATTGAATCCGGGAGCATTTTACCTCTGAGCTACACCCCCAGCCCTATTTTTTATTCTTTTATTTTGAAACAGGGTCTTGCTAAGTTGCGGAGGGCTCACTAAGTAGCTGAGGCTGGCCGTGATATTAATACATTTAAAAAGAGAAATAATCTAAATATATGCAGAGTTTTTTCTTTACATTTGTCATCTACTTGTGATAAAAATAATTAGCAAAATTGGAAAAGAAGGTATCTTCCCAATATGTTAAGAGTATTTTACTAAGTGAGGAAAGGTTAAAAAATCTCCCTCTCATCTCAGTAAAAAGAATGCACACCATCATACTTCTATTAAACACCGAACTAAATATTCTAGCCAAACAAATAAGAAAAATAAAAATATTTATGGATGAGAAAGTAAAAATCACACTGTAATTATTTGCTGATGTGATTTTCTATAAAGAACATAACAATTGTTTATATATAAATCACTAGCATTATAAAAGCTTTGCAAGATTGATGAATTTAAAATAATTTCATAAGGGTCAATTGTACTTCACTATGACACTAATAAACCTTGGGAAAGGAGGAAGATAAAATACCTATAAAAGGTGATACAAAATATATAAACTTTTGCCATAAAAAATTGCCAAAGTATTGAAAAGTTAAATCCTCGAGGAGACAGCTCATCTCATGCATAGGAATAGTGTGCTGTAAATAGGATGTTTGTGTATGAATACACAAAAAGGTAAGTAAAACAGAAAACAAAATGAATCCAAAAGCTGATCAATGATAAAAAACAATAAATATGAGGAAAAATATTTAACTGTGTGGAAAGATAAAGTAGATTCAAGCTTCATGATATACACAAAGATAAATTCTGTGTTGCTTAAAGTTGATATGTCAAAGCCAAACCTAAAAATATTAAGACTGTATAAAATAATTCTTTGTGAACTTTGGGGGCAGGAGACCATTTTTAAAAACAATATCCTCCAAAATATAAGCAATGAAGGAATATGAATTTGTATTGAACTAAAAAGGAGAGAGGAAGAAGAAAAGTTCTCTTCCCCAAAAGAACTACAGATATAATGAAACTCACAAGTCACAGACCAAGAGAAGATCTTTGCCACACAGTGATTAAAATAAAACCAATCATTAGAAGACATGAAATGGGCAAGAGATATGAAAAAGAAATCTTGCGGGATAGTAAAGAGGAATGGGTAGTAACAAATGAGAATTTCCAAGTTCATTAGTTAATCAGTTAAATGTAAAATAAAACCACAGTGAAAACTCTTTCTGTTTTGTATGTTTAGTTGATGGAATGCCCAGAATTGTGAAGGTCATGAAGCAGCACCAACCATTCACCCTGAGACACGTTTAAGAGTGACCACAGCAGCACTGGTATGACAGGAATCTGGAAATGACCCAGATGTCCACTGAGGGAACAGAGGCAATGTTTAGCATAGAAACGAAAAAGTTGTTTGGCTGCAAATACAGCAAGAAAGAAATGAATTACAGGTGCACACAAAAACACGGAGAGAAACGTGGACGAGAGGAGAGAGACATGTGGGGTAAGAGCCAGGCTAGATGACTCCAGCTTCATCAGTTTCCAAAGTTAAGTATGTCCTTTAGAGAATCATGCCTATCAGGAAGCAAGACATCCTCATTTCACAGGAAGGGACTAGGAACTCACAGATGAGGAGCATGGCCAACTCCACTGGGGAAAATGAGGGAGGGAACTGAGAAGGGCACGGGGACTGTGATTCTAATTCTAATTGGGGAGTACATTACGGGAGTTCAGTTCTATCATATCCTTCTATCTAGTAATCATCTATCTTTATAGTAATATATACAACATATGCATATATCTACATATACATATATATCATGCATATATATGTATGCATATATATCATCTATATATGTGTGTATGTATATGTATATATCATTTATATATAGAAATGTGTCTATATACCATATATATCATGCTATAATAAAAACAGGTTGAGGAAAGAAAGGAAGGGTGTGATAGGGAAGGCAGGACAGAAAGAAGGGAATAGGAAGGACCACCAAATATCCCCAGCTGCCGAGTTCCTTGGTATGCTGGTCATGCAATGGGACAAAGCGAGTTCAGTGAATGATGTCACTGCTTCTGTAACCTACCCTATGAACCCCTTGTCTGACATGACTGGTGAGGAACAGAGAGCTGTGGAGAGGATAAGTGCTCATCCAGCCAGGCATCCCTGGACAGGGTGGTGAGTGATGGAGGCTCTACTTTCTGGGGATGCAGCGGAAGCACTGTGAGAACTGGACTGGGGATGCTCCTTGTCCTGCCTGTGCCCACTGGTCCTTCTGGTAAGCATTTTCCAATAAGCCTATGTCTAACATTCCATTTCTGATGGTCTTCTTTGTTTTCTCAGCAACCCGTCCCACTGCCCCAGCACAACTGGGCTATGGATGGTATAGAAGAGCAGAACACTGAAGGAAGAGCTGGGAAAGTGAAAGCGTGGGGTATCCACTCATTACCAGCTCTAGCCCAACTCCAAAAGACTTGTAGTCAACTTTTAACAGAGCTGGAAGACATTGTGTGGAGCTTCCTTCTAGAGCACTGTGGGCGGAGCCTCTTGGGCAAGTAATGAGAGCCAGAAGGACCTCAGACAGAGATTCCTGAGACCAGGATCTCTGGACAGTCAACACTGGTTCATGGTTTACAGGCTTTTCTGGGGGAGAAGGAGCACAGCTACTAGCAGATTATGAGATGGCTGGAGGGGGTGCATATTTTCAGGAGACTGACCCTTTTCCCCTGCTAACTGGCCTCTGCCTCCTCTTGAAGCCTTGTTAATGTACCCCCTACAGGAGCCGGACTGCACTCTCTGACTCAGAAATCTGAATACTTTAATATTTTCAGTACCATCCACAGTCTTCAGAATAAAATCCAGACTCCAGAACATGGTGTACAAGGTTTGGGATATAGTCTTTCTCATCGGTTTATTTTATATCTGTTCGCCCCTTATTCCCAGGACCCCATGTCATTTCTTACCCAAGACAGGGATCTTCTTGACCTTCCTCCTTGCCATCCTCATCCATCCCTCCTGGCACTGCCTTTCTTGCCACCTGCTATCAGTGTCTCCGCAGCCAAGCCCACTTCTCCTACAAGGCTCAGCCCAAGCATGGTCTTCCCAGCGGAGCCCTCCCTGCATCACTGGACCCACTGGGCTTCCTCCGTCTATGCCCGTGGTCACAAACTTTCCGCAGAGTAGTAATGACATGGCTTCATGGCATTGTCTCTTTTACCTTTAGGATAGGAACCTGGTGCCTTACAAAAGTCTGACATTGAATTAATGCATTAAACCCTACCGAGAAGCTGGACGTGGTGGCACACATCTGTAATCCCAGTACTTGGGAGGCTGAGACAGGAGGATAGCAGGTTTGAGGACAACCTCAGCAAGTAGTAAGACTCTCATCAATCTATAGAGACCCTGTTTCCTAATAAGAAATAAAATCGGATTGGGGGTGTGGCTTGAATGTAGAATGCCTCTGGGTTCAATCCCCAGTACCACCAAAAAAAAAAAAAAAAAGAAAGAAACTCTACCAAGGAGTCTCTTCTTAAATACAACAGAAACAGTTTCACCATGTTTCTCTCCCTTCAACTACCTGATAAATCCCAATCTTGGTAATGGGGAAGACCCACAGGAAAAATCCTGGTAGAATCGAAGGGTGTTGAAGGGTCAGAAGTCCTAATCATGACCTTGAACCCTTCAGAAACCCAATGTATAGCTCTTAGATGTCTTAATATCAGAATATTCAAGGGCACAATGTTGTATTAATACAAGACAGCTTCCTGAGAGCCACTTCTTAGAATACTCAGGATCTACAGACTCACTGTTTGAATTGAGAATGTCTAAGTCTTTGCCATGGGACCAATAGCTATAATAGGCTTTGTTTATTATGAAGGTGTAAACAGCCCAGGTGATTAATGAACAATACATGTAAGAGAAGCAGAGTAGCCAATTATGAGTAAAAACAACGCATGTCTTTGGGTTCCAAAGAGGAATAGATCGATAATGTTCCATACAGATAAGGGGACAAGCTAAATGCAGGGTGTGATTAATACGTCCCACAGTGTTCCACATGAGAATAGCTTATGGCCAAACTCAGAGAGAAGTTAATTAGATGAAACTGGAGGAAGAGGAGGTGTAGTATTCAGAGTGAAAGCACAAATATAAAGTGGTTGAGGGCTCTGGACGTCAGAATGGAAGTCAAATAAATGTGTCAGCAGGAATCACACAATCCTTTGGCACCATGGGGCTTCTTTTCACTTAAAATGATGCAGGTTTTACTGAAATGTTCATCTTCCAGACAGTTTTTCATTTAAACCTGCTTGATCCTCAGTTCTGCAAAAGTGCTGGTTAGATGTTCCATTCATTCACTCATCAAATCTCTAAGTCCCTCTCCTGGACTTGATGCGGCGCTGAGTGTCCCATGTATGCAGCTTAGTTACACATCATCCATGCTGTGGCGAGTAGGGAGCGCAATGGAGATCCCCGAGAAGAAAGTGGCCAGGGTTACGCGGTATGACGTGTGCCATCAGGAAGTAGACAGAAATATGTCAGTGCTGAAACCAAAGCCCAGAGATAGGCCAAGTCCATCTAATGGACAGAGTCACAAAAGCAAACACCCTCAAGGAAGCCAGACCCTGGTTGGTCTCAACTCTGTCACCCATTAGCTAACCAACTGGGGCAAACCGTCCCCCGCTCTGGAAGTCAAGTGGAGACTGGAATTGGATGGAGTAATTTAAGGCAGATGACTCAATGATGCTAGGTCCAGGCCAAAGATGGTGATAACCTCTAATGTCTCTGAGCTGCAAAGAACCTGAGAGCTCTTCCCTGTTCACTTCCCCACAGAAGTTCAGAGCTCCTGGGGCTGGCTAGCATTGCTCCAAGGGTCCTTCAGGCTTCCTCAGCCCACTCTGGACCTCAGATGCCCAGGCCACACAGACCTGCCTGTGGGGCTTGACCTCCCTATGTCTTTTCTCCACTCTTCCCTGTAACTGCAACATTCTTTCCTTCATTATACCTTCTCCTCCTGCAAATGCCTCTGCTCCTTCCTTCTGTACAGCTTTTACCCAGTAAATAGTGTCATAATGATCTATTTCATGTGGCTTTCTATACTAACTTGCACTGTAATCATATGGTACAGGCACTGTTACAGCCATAACGCAGTTAGAAATGGAGATGTCTTGGGAGCCTTAGCCCAGCAGGTGGGTATCTGAAGGTGAAGGTAACTCATTCAAGGAGTGTGAATCTGGCTCTCCCAGTCTGGCTTCCAAGTTCTGCAGACCCAGAAATTCTGTCTCCTGAGGACCCCAGGGTTACTAAGACTCAGGGATGCTGGTCTAAGTTAATAACTCCCCATCCCAAGAAACAGGAGCCTGTAACTAGAATGAAGATTTGCTAATATTTGGCCAGACTTCTCATGGGGCTATCACTGCCTCCCCTGTAGGCAGCCCTATGGGGGCCAATCATACCCAGAGTGCTGGTGCCGCTCACCAGCAGCCCAAGCAGAACTATGTTTTTAAAAGAGCAGAATATCTTTGGCATCGGCTAAAATAACCAGAGCTTCTATCGTGCCACTAGGTTATGTCTGGGACTACGCTGCCCTGCTTAGATGGGCACTGGCAGCCCAGAGCTGTGACAGCATGACCAAGGAGAGCCACCGTGGCTTGGGGAAAGCCCCCTGCATGTGTGGTCTCCACACGCATAGCTTCCTCTATCAGCCTGACCATCCTCACCTCCACAATGAAATTCCAGGGTCAGCTCTGGGCAGTGCCAGGCATATCATGGATGCTCTGTAGATGGTATGGTGCTACCATAGTCACCCTGGGACTCTCCCATCTTCAAATGCTTTTATTAATATACAGTCTGTGCTGTGAGCAGGCTTCTATAATGTGAGATGGGCTGGTGCCCCTTAACAGAGCTCAGCCTACTGTCATGCAGGCCTTGTTAGCAGGAGGAGGCTTTCCCAACCGGGTCTTGCTCCTTCCTCTTCTCCCCTAGCCCTCGGAGGAGGATCCTTCCACACCCAGGGTGCTGTTCCTGGATGCTTCAGGGGAAGGAGGTGACGGTCCTCACTCCTGGGAGGCATGCTGGGTAAGTGCCCCATCCTGGCATCCCTCTTCCAACAAGACTGTCTACTTACTGCCTGTCAACAGATAGCACCATGGCTGGGGGTTATCTTGGCTTCTCCCTGTTCTTCCTTCATCTTAGTTTTCTACTTGTCCTGAACCCCTGTGAAGAAAGCATTCACTATCTCCATAGAAATCCCTCAGAAACAACATTGACCTAAACTCCATACTACTCTGTCCATCATAAACATTTAATGTATAAAGTGCAAATACATTTCCTTATTTCAAATTTCTAGAGAAAACATAGTAACACCCTTATATCCTTCCTGTACGCTGTCAATGTCAGGGTGGGGAGCCAGGGTCTCAGGGTCTCAGCCTGGGGTCTCTGCAGCTTGATATGGGCAGCCACCCAGGCCTCTGCCACACAGCCTTCCTGACACAGCCTGCAGGGTCTCTCCCGGCAGGTACCTGGGACTCAAGGGCAACATTCACACTGCCTGTGGCAGTCACGGCAGGAAACCTGGAAGTTAAATGAGGTCCCTTTGTGCAGCCCTGGGTTTTATGGCTTGAGAGCCAAGTGGCCCCCATAAGTCATCAGCACCATGCATTTCATGTTTTAATATGGAAAATTTGGAAAACCACCCTTTGTTTTTGGTAAGTATTAAATAATTATTATGAAGCATTTGCTACAGTACCTTCCACCTAGCAAACACTTTAGTATGTGTTAGACAATATTACTATGATATCTCCATCTCCCACACTGACCTGAACTCCTTAAGGACCAGGCTGGCCGGGCGTGGTGGCGCACGCTTGTAATCCCAGTACTTTGGGAGGCGGAGACGGGAGGATCTGGGTTCATGGCCAGCCTCAGCTCTCTCTCTCTCTCTCTCTCTCTCTCTCTCTCTCTCTCTTTCCTTAGTGAGGCCCTCTGCAACTTCGTGAGACCCAGTTTCAAAATAAAGTATAAAAAATAGGACCGGGGGAGTAGCGCGGAGGTAGAACGCCCGAGTTCAATCCCCGGTACCGCAAAAAAAAAAAAAGGACCAGGCTGGTACTTCTCATATACCTGGGACTCCCCTGTCTTCTGTGCTCCCAGCCATCTGCTAGGTCCTAGACCTGGATGAATTCCATACCATAAGGCATGGAGTCCCACTCTTTTGGCAGCTGCCAAAACGTTTATGTGACTCAGAAGCACCAGGGAGTCAATATCCCATAAGGTAAAGTTGGACTAATGGAGCACTAGAGCCCAGGGGAGTCAGGGGGAACACTGCCCTCATCCCTTTTCTGTGCTCCCAGCTGTCTTCTGGATCCTAGTCTTGGACAAATGCCATACCATAGGCATGTGGTCCCACTTTCTTGGAAGCTGCCAAAGAGTTCACATGACCCAGCCTGGTAGTGCCAGGGAGTCAACATCCCATAAGGTGAAGTTGGACTAATCGGGCACAAGAGCCTGGTGGAGCCAGCAGAGACACAGCCTTGTTCCTTTTTTGTTGCTAATAATGCAATGCCACAGAGTCCTAGCCCAAGGTCAAGGTCCTGTATCTGGTGATGCCCTTGTAGCCAACAAAGTCCTGAGGCATGTAAGGCATCATGTGCCAGAGACAGGAAGTGTACGTGGGTATCTTCTCTAGTCTCTCTCTCTTTCTCTCTCTCTATCTCTCTCTCTCTCTCTCTCTCTTTCTCTTAAGTCACCAGAATTCAGTCAGTGTGGGGGTTGTCTCCAACTTGAGGATCTTATCTAATGTTAATCACGTTCCAATTGTCCTGCCTCTGGACACCAAAGTTGGATTAAGTTTCCACCCTCATAATGCCTGGGAATAGGGCTTATGATCCAACATGACTTTCAGAGGGGTAAATCATACTCGAACTATAGTATACATCTTTGTCTACTCTTTCTATACCATGTCTCCTGTAAAGGCACTTAAACAGTTAAAGCAAAATTGCTAGCAAGTCTGACTCAGGCCTTTGCTAAAATAACAGAATGTCCTTGGTAAAAACCCCCTGACTCAAACATCTGTTGGGAAAACAAAACGTCCGTACTTGGGACCCTCCTGACTGAGGTCAAGATGGCCTTCTATAGATTAATGGTTATTGTGGTTACTATTACTGTAACAGTCTGGAAAGTTAGGGGAAACATCTTCCAATATAGAATGTACAAGGACAGAGAATGTCTAACCAGTCTGTGATGATCAACTGTATCTATAACCAACCATTGTAAAGGTCACAGAAACCCCACGTGGAACTGCCCAATTAGCAGAGGGAAACTGAGGCTCTTTGTTTAAGAATTATAAAAACTGAAGGAAAAACGTGCTTGGGGTTCCCTGTACTGAGCTGCTGTGTCGGGCACCCATGCATAAGCTTGAATAAACGGCTCTTCTGCAGTTGCATATGGCTTGGTCTCCTGGTGGTCTCTCCGGGACAAAAGGGTCTGGGCATAACATCTCCTAGGCACAGTGTTTGTGTACATTTTACCAAGAGATGTAAGGTGGACTCTCAGACTTACTGTGCCCCAACTTTTTTCTTCGTCCTGGGGATTAAACCAGGAGCATTTTACCTCCAACCAACACCCCAGCCCTTTTATTATTATTGTTGTTATGATTATTTTATTTTGAAATGAGTTCTTGCTAAATTGCTGAGGCTGGCCTCAAACCTGCAATCCTGCTGTCTCAGCCCCCCAAGTACTGTGATTATAGGCGTGCACCACTGAGTCCAGCTTATGGTAGCTCTTTACAAAGCAGCGGTCAACTCAGTAATGCTCACCATGTATTTATCCTTCTTCCCTTCTTCAGTTTCCTTTTCCTGCCTTCTAGACAAATGCCATACCATAAGGTGTAGGATCCCACTTTTTTGGTAGCTGTCAAAGGGTTCACATAACCCAGCCTGGTAGTGCCAGGGAGTCAACACCCCATGGGGTGAAGTTGCATTCTGGCTCCTGGGATCATAGGTGGCCCTGCCTCAAGTTCTATTTCCAGAGTCCAGCCTAGCTGGCCTCGTTTCCCCTTGTACCTCCATATGTTGCCAATACTCAGTGCATGCTGACTGACTTACAGACTGAAAGACTGCATGCCCAACGCTAAGAAAATGAATGAGTCCTGTGTTCTGTGTTCTCACTGGGCAGCTCTCTGGGTTTCCACAGAGCCCGAGTTCCTCAATTGTAACATACTGAAGGACAGAAAGAAGAAAAGAAGAGAGGAAGGAAGAGAAGGATTCTAAAAGCGAAACTGCCTCTCGATGATTCCAATCTGTTCCAATTGCCTTGTTTGTTGAGTTTCGCTTTGGGCCAAAACACTGCCAGTCTAGCAACAGGGAGAGCTAAGCCCAAGTCTCTTTCGGGAGCAGGGAGTGCCAGGAAGATCTCTGATACAACGAATGGTGGATTATTTTTAATCTGGACAAATGTCAAAAGCTTTAGCAGCTCAATGCCAACCCTCCAGCCCCATGTGAACCTTTAATTAGCTGTGAGGCCGGGCAGCCTTTGCTGATCCTTCACCATGAATGCACCATGCTCAGTACTTGGTAGTAACTGTGGCAGCAGCAGCTGGTAGAGGCCAGCAAGCTGGGGTGTGAAATGACCAGCCTCCTATCCAGTGCTTGGTCCTGTGTCCTCCCCCTTTGAGACCCCGGTTCCTTCTGTGTGGAGCAGGAGGAAGGTTCTAGCCTCTCATTGCTCTGTGCTGATGGAGGGGAGCTGAGCCACACACTTGGCCTACAGAACGCATTCTTCATTTCTGGGTATGTCAGTCTGACGGGTTGTCAGCTCGGTGACTTCATCGGGAGGGGGCTTCTGAGCAGCAGGAGCCTGCAGCTCTGCTGACCTGGGGGAAGAGCCAAAGGGGGTCAACAGCTTCGGCCCTGTGGTCATCAGAGCATGGGGAGACAGGAGACAGCAGAGAATAAATGGCGCCAGCCAGCCCACCATCCAGATGCCCAGCCGTGCGCTTTATTCAACTTTGAGTTTATTCAGGCTGGCCTTGGTCAGCATTTCTCCATTTTCTCTAAGGAACCAGAGGTAATTGAAAGGTTCAGGGCTCGAGTCTTAGCACTTGGTGTCTGAGATAGCCCTGTCATTCACAGAGGCTCCCGCAGCCTTGGATGTCATAATATACAAAATGTTTCTGTCGTTTCCAATGCTTCTTTCGAAATCTCATTAATTTCTCTTTCAGCTGAAGGAGAGAATGAGCTACTGCTGAGGTGTTGGTTTCAGTGTATACTTCTATGGGGAGTAGGGGCAACCTGCCTCCCTGTGCTGCCTAGTGAGGCAAACCTGGAACCGTCTCTCCTGGTCATGCAGGGGAGGCTGCTGGGAGCCAAAACACTTCTTCATGGGTACTTTCTACTCTTGCAAACTGATTACTTATCTCCTAACCAGAAATGATCATCTCTAATTTTCCTCCAAGTATTCTCTCTACCTGGTATGTCTTTTGTGATATATCAAGAGATTTATCCCAAATTGCCAATACTGCCCTTGTGGACAGCATGTTTCCAGTCAAGGACTTATCAGTCAGGACACCCAGGCTCCTGCCCTGCCACATAGTGTAGCTGGTCATCACCCTAGCACCCAGGCCCTGTCCATAGAGTCCGCTGTGCCCACTCTGTGCTGGCGTGTTCCCCAGATCTCATTTAACAACATACAGTGGCCACTTCTCTCCACTGTTCAGTCCTCACCCGGGGCTACCTGAGCCTCACTGTGTTGGCTGAGAGAGTACGGCAAATAGTCACTAGGTCCTCCATTACCAGGCATGGGCTAACACTTGGCTTTATTCTATAAGGTTCAGAGTCTAGTTACCCTTCAGAATGAGGAGGGGTGTGTGCAGGAGAAATACCACAGTGAGGTCCGCCTGTGAGAGAACAATTGTAGTCCAACTCTCTTGACTCCCAGTTTAGTTCTGATTCTATAAGTCCATGTTTCCCTGGGAGGTACCACTTCACCTCCGATTCAGTAGAAGCACTAATGTTTTATTAGGGTGACATAGATTTAGATGGTCTGTTGCTATATATATTGGGTTGTTCAAGTTAATTCTACAAACTCAGAGAAAACAACATGGTGGAAGTGTGTTTTCCATCCATATACCAATTGGGCTTGGAGGGGAGCTCAGGCAATGGCCCCGTGACAACATCCTTTGCCAAAACAGAGCTGGTTGGCTTCCACAGCTTTGGAAATCAGAGGTGTGGCTGCATTTCCATGGAGCTCCAGAAGGGAAAGAGGAACTCTCATTCTTAGTTTGGAATTCACTGGCATTGTAGTGGTGAATGTGACGTGCCTTTGTCCTGACCAGAGAGAGCAGGAGGGTTATAGTTAGATATAGAATGGCCCATTGAAGAACTCATAAATTGGTGTTTGGAGTTGATATAATCAAGTCTTGAGGGTTGTAATCCCAGCAGTGGGTAAATCCATTGTAATGGTAACAGGTAAAGTGTGGCTAGAAGTGGGTCCCTCGGAGTATGGCCTTGGGAGTTACATATAGTTCCTCCTCCCCATGCTCCTTCTCTCTCTTGCTTCAAGCCTCCATGATGTAAGGAGCAGAGCCCATGTGCTCTCCCTCTCTCCGCCTCCCGCTGCCATGCCCTGAGATCTGTGGTCCCCAGCCTCACTTGGACTGAACCTGAAACCATAAGAAATAAATTTTTTTTCTTACGGTACCGGGGATTGAACCCAGGGGCATTCTACTTCCACGCTACACCCCCGGCCCTATTTTTTTATACTTTATTTTGAAACCAGATCTCACGAAGTTGCGGAGGGCCTCACTAGGTAGAGAGAGAGAGAGAGAGAGAGAGAGAGAGAGACAGGGAGAGAGAGAGAGAGAGCTGAGGCTGGCCGTGAACACGGATCCTCCGGTCTCCGCCTCCCAAAGTACTGGGATTACAAGCGTGTGCCACCACGCCCGGCTTAAGAAATAAATCTTTATCCTCTAAGTTACATGATCATATTTTAGATGATAGCTGCAAGAATGCTGACCAGAACGAGGAGCCCCCATCTGGGTGGTGGGAAGTGTGCTTTCCACGATGCTGAGGGCAGTCCTGTCCCCTGCACGCGTGCACTTCAGACCTCTCTCCAGAGGTCAGGACTTGAGCTGAGAAAGCTGCAGCCACTCACCTGCGTTCACAGCGGCAGTCCTCCACCAGGCTCCGGCTAGATCCCAGAGTCTCAATCCCCCACACTTTTACACAGCATACTTCCTCCATTTCCCCCGCACACACAAACTGAGCTGAGCTCCAGGCCAGGGAGCAGACCCTACCTGGGAGTTTCTGTCTTGCTGAAGAACGCTTTGGAAACACGCGCTCTTGATTTCCCCCCACACTCACTCCCTGCCAGCTCGCCTGGTCTCTTCTGCACTAGGCACAGTCTGGCTTTTCGCCAGCAGTGTGGGGAATCCTGCCAGGCTGCCCTCCAAGCAGTGTCTCCAAAGAGAAGACAACTGACCATGGATGAGACGCGCCTCTCCCAGCCCAGCTGTCTGTCCACTGTAGCTGTGAGCACTTTCACCCCGGGGAGGAGTCCAGCCACGTGTGCTGACAGCCTGTCTCCCGGGTCCCACAGCAAGAGTTCCCTCCCCGCTCCCACCCAGAGCTGTCCAGGCTGAGCACATGCGCTCCACCAACTTTGGCAGAGCTGTCCCTCCCGGGGAGCCTGCCCCTCAACTCTTTGTTCAGCTGGAGTCCCAGGAGGGAGCAATAATTAAAGAAAACTTTGTAAATGTTCAAACTGAATAAAACTGTTGTTGTTGTGCATGGTTCCTTTTCTTTTTTTTTTTTTTTTTTTTGCCATCTGGAGCCACAACCTGTCCAGTTTGCGAGCCCAGATCCGTGTCCTGTTCGCTCCTGTCACTTGTCTGTCGAGCCTCGTCACTGGTGGCTCTCCGCAGAGAAGGGATTTGCTGGTTATTTTTGTCCCCTCCCCTGCACGCCAGAGCTCTTCGCTGAGTCCTGGCTCCCAGCGCACCTCTCCATCTCCCCGCCTTCCATATGCTTTGAAGATATTCCTGCCTCCACCACGTGTGTGCAAAGCCATGTGGTGTGTGTGTGTGTGTGTGTGTGTGTGTGTGTGTGCATGCGCGCGTGCATACGACTGCCTGTGCTTCTTGTCGGTGCCCTTGAGCAAGCTGCCCATCTGAAGGGCCAGGAGGCGACTGCAGCCAGGTGCTGCCCACATCTCTGGCTACAGTTTTAAATTGACAATAGGTTTTTGAAGAGACAAAGGAAAAACAGATGGAAAATAAAGTAACTGACAAAATTGCCCTAATCCCAATGGATTAGGACTTTGCATTACATAAACACTGCAAGAAGGACAAATCACCCATCCTTGCAAGGAGAGGGACAGTGTTAGGGGCTGAGTTAAATTTTCCAAAAAGTTGTGGAAGTCGGTCCTAACCACCAGTACCTCAGGATGTGGCCTTGTTTGGAAATAGGGTCGTATTGCAATTAGGTAAATCAAATAAAAGATACTATAAATTGGGTAAATTAATAAATTAGGTAATTAGTTAAATTAAATAAAATATACTGGAGCAGGGAGTGCCTGTGGTCCAATGGAACAACTGTCTTTAAGAGAAAGGAAATATTTGGACTGAGGTACACACAGGGAGAGAAGGATGAGATGACACCAGGAGAAGATGGTTATGTGACAATGAAAGCTGTGATTTGAATGATGTGTCCATGAGCCAAGGAAAGCCTGGGCTACTACAGCAGGGAGAGAAGAGACAGGGTGCCCTGGAGCCTTTGCAGGAGTATGGCCCTGCTGTCTCCTTGATGCCAGACCTTCAGCCTCCAGCTTGGTGGAAAAGAATTCCTATTGTTTTAAGCCACCCCCAGTTGGTAGTACTTTGCCCCAGGAGTCATAGGAAACCAGCACAATAGGAGCCTCATAGTCCCCTGTATCCAACTGGGAATATTCCAAGGCCCACATTAGATACCTGAAACTGAGGATAACACTGACCCCTGTGTAGACTCTATTTTTCCTATGAGTACACATCTATGATAAGGTTTCATTGATAAATTAGAGATGAACAAACACTAATAATAAAATAAAACAATTATAACACAGCATATGTGAATGTGCTCTTTCTCTCTCTCTCTCTCTCTCTCTCTCTCTCTCTCCTATTATCTTATTGTACTCTATGTGAGTTGATACAATACCTACATGATGAGCTGAAGGAGCTGGATGACATAGGCATTGTGATATGTGTCAGACAGCTACGTGAGGGGACTGTGACACAGGCACTGTGATGCTGTGGTGGTTGGTCTGACCCATGGAAGGACTACATCTTCCTTTTTTTTTTTTTGAGGTACTGGGGATTGAACCCAGGGGCATTCTACCTCCAGGCTATACCCCCAGCCCTATTTTTATTCTTTATTTTGAAACACAGTCTCACTAAGTTGCAAGGGCCTCACTAAGTATCTGAGGCTGGCCGCGAAACTGGATCCTCTGGTCTCAGCCTCCCAAGTACTGGGATTACAAGCACGTGCCACCACGCCAAGCTGGACTGCATCTTCTTCTAGCGGATGGTGAACCTCTTCCAGCAGAGTAGACCCTTGGGTGACTACAGCCATGTGTAGATGGTCACGTGAGTCGCATAGTATCCCGACTTCTTCTTTTAGATTCCAACTATTTGTTGACCTTTGTTTCACTATGTATGAATGTGTGTCTACTTCATGAATACTTGACATCTGGGAAATAATTGTTCTTTCTTAACCGGCTTATTGAATTTGTCCTACTATTGGCGTAGCTACATGCCCGAAAATAATTTGTCATGACTCAGGGTGGGAGTGTGCCTTAAAAGGCAATTTAAGCCTACCCCCATCTCATCAAAGGATTCCCTTCCCCTACAACTCCTTCCTCTGGAGGACCTGGCTGGTCCTCACAATCCTGTGACTCAGGGGCAATGCGATACTACTTGAAGTGACCAATTGTGTCTCTGTTTTTCCTAAGTGATCCTTGGGCACAGGAAGGCAGAGCCTCCCTAAGTACCCATCCAGGGACCAAGTACCATCACCAAGAATCATTTGGGTTAAGTCAGCAGTTCCCCATTCAGAAGGGGCTGGGGTGACCCTCTGTCTAACACCAAGGTAGGACAGTAGACAAGAAGGCCACCCCCTGCCCCCTTCCTTTTTCCTCTGTGACCATAGCAGTTGCCATGGAAATCAGACTCTTGTGGTAGTTCATTTTGACTCATAACTGTTGAAATCACTAACATGCCATGAAGAGTGGATTTACTTTTAAATGTATGTGTGTGTATGTGTTTAAGAAAAAGGATCTGTCCTCTGTTCTGCTGGAGGCAGAAGCCACTGCTCACTGAGGGGAGGTGTCTGCTGCTTCAGCATCCACTCTTGTTTGGGGGAGTAGGAAGCAGAGGGAAGACAGAAATGCCAGACAAATTCATTTATTGGTCTTCTTGGTGCTACGTAGGGATGATGATAGATTCTTAAAAATTAGTTTCTGCCAGCCTCAGCAACTTAGTGAGACCCTGTTTCAAAAATAAATAAATAAAAATAGGGCTGGGGGTGTAGCTCAGAGGTAGAATGCTCCTGAGTTCAATCCCCAGTACCATACACACACAAAAGTAGCTGGATCACTTAAAATATGGATAATCTAACTACAATGATTAAAATTCATCTGTTTACCTATAATCAACCTTAAAATACAGTTTCTCAACCTCAGCACTACTGACTTACTGAACTGGGTAA